>SJVG01000989.1:0-13276 GCA_034774675.1 Scedosporium minutisporum
ATGAATTGGTGACCTGTCGTGCTCTGATGATGCTAGCATGGGGGGCGGGCGCGGCGGTGACGGCGGCGACGAGAGAGAGGACGGTGGTGAAAAGCTGGAACTTCATTGTGAATGTAGGTTGGTCGGTTGACTTGAAGGTAATTTGAATTGTAGTGTGGTTGAATGAGGTGAGATGTTGTAGTTGATGAAGAATTAGATGAGATGCTGTTGTTGATGTGAATGATGATGGATTGAATTTCGGAATCCAAGGCGGCATCTCGGGCCATATTTGTACCCAATTCCATCCCATACATCGTTGTGAAACTGTCGCTGTTCAAACGAAGCGATCTCATTCATCGTGGGCTCAGCGTGGGCGCAGCACAGAGCTATCGAACAGGAGGCGGCGGCAGGACAACCAGCCCTACGAGCTTTCTGCCAGAGTCCATGTCCCAGACAGGTCTAGAGCTGGAGGCCATGGCGACATCGATCCCGACCCCGATTGGGCCCATCTCACTGCCGTGGCGGTGGCGCGGAGATAGTTTAAATTCTGCAGCTCGATGTAGCTAGCCCCAAGATCTGCTTTGCTTGCAAGGGAGAGGGCAGGTCAACTGTGGCGCGAAGAGCTCGAGACTTGTATACCGAGATGGATTAGCGTCACTTTATTTTTGGAAAAGAGTCAGTCATTGGGCATCTTTCACCATTGCTGATCGAAAGAAAATACCAAATCCAGGTGATACCAGAGACATACGGATGTCACTAAGACAGAGGCGAAGCGATGGTCGAGGCGCAAACAATCTGGGTAGCCGACATCGCGTCGACGTCGCAGCTGCTTAAGCCTCGCCATTGAATTCGGGGTATCAGGGCTTCCGAATTGGCCGCAACACGGTGAAGTCAACCTGCGAGGTCAATCGGCCGGCGCGAGAGACTAGACGGCAGTGAATTACAGGGGAGGAAAGTAACGCAACGGCAGCCTTCTTCACCCCATGACCCAAGATTGGTGGGGACAGCGACAGCTAGACTAGAAACTCGAGATGATCAGGTTGGTGACATATTACACAAGATGCGCCACCCCTTCTTCGGGAGAGAAGACGGAAGGGCGGCGGATTGGTAAAAGTATTACTCCTTACCGGGTTCGAATCCAGTAGAGGATAGCCGCTATAACGGAAAAGTTGGAGACTTTGTCGATCGTGGCTCACCACTTCTCATAAAATCGCAAATTTAGATCCAACCAAAGTCACCACGTTTTGGGAAACCCAAGTCCTAGCCATTAACTACGCTAGCCTGCGAACCTAGTGTTCAACTTGAAGCCATTAAGGCGGGGAAACTGTCCTTGCAAACTTCTGATACCTTCATGGCCGATCATGCAGATATCAGAGGATGCGGCACTCGTGACTTGCAAAATCCCGCCCCTTGCTCTTGCGAACGGACCCAAATATCTTCGAAGCGATCCTTCTCCTGATTTATCATCTAAAATTGTGTAAAGGCCCCTCCTGTCGATGTCGTGGGTGGACTTTCGTGGCTGGCAGGGCGGTGCATGGGCAGACTGAAGTTTTGTGCTAACCAACTCTAACTATCGAGGAAGGACCGTGATTATCAGGCTCATACATGGCCACGGTAGCCCAGGAAGCGGATAGAAAGTCAAAATAGCTATCCTGGAATATCCGATCTTGACATTTTGGTGACCCTAGAGATCCTTGGTCTCATTCTAGGCCTCTTCACGGAGGACGCTGGTTCTCAATCGCATCGACAACAGTCTCCCGTCTGAATATTGGGACATTCTACGCTTAGAAGAAGAGACATTCTGATATATTCTTTCAAAGCTACCTGTGTTCACATAAGACGTGAAACAGCAGGTATCTGGTCTAGAGTTTGAGGATGCAACCGATGTTCTTTCGAACGATAAACTTCGAGGAATGTAGAAATATGAAAATATGAAAATATGAAAGAGTAGTTCGTCAAGAAAAACAAACGTGCAGTCATCCTCCCTCCTGATTTCAAAGAAATGTAACGAGACGCCGCCAATATGCAAGAACTAAGAACTTCATTCAAAGTTTACTAACCCAAGAAGGCGACCGCTTGCCCAAAAACGCAGCAATTCCCTCCTTAGAATCTTCGCTCTTTGCGTGAAGTGCCATCACTCGCCCTGCCCAGGCAGCCGCCTCCTCATAACCATCGCCCTCAGCCGAGCCAAGCGTCTCATACGCGTCGTCGAGGGGACCCCGGATGCTCAGCTGCGTCCAGTACGCCCACTTGCCAGCCGCTTGCTGCTGCGGCGACATCCCAGCCAACTTCTCGATAATAGACTTGACGCGGGCTTCAAACGCTATCGCAGCGCTCTCCGGCGACGAATCAGATTCCGGGACCTGAACGATATCCACTGCTCCTCCGATACTAGAAGCCTTTACCGGCTCCGTGGTGGCCAGGAGGCGGTACGCCCGGCCGGGTGGTAAGCGGCGAGATACCGCCGCCGATGGGCTTGTGCATGGCAAGCCAATCTTGGCTCCGGGGAGAGAGAACTCCGTCGTTGCTAAAGCGATGGGGAAGTCAGTCGTCATCGCGAGCTGGAATCCGGCAGCAGTGGCAAGGGCGTGGATCGGGCACACGACGAGAGCGGGGCTCCTCCGAATCATCGACATGACCTCTGCGCAGAGTTGAAAGAGGCGCTTGACATCTTCGTGACTCAGTTGGGCCATCTCTTTCAGGTCATGGCCCGACGAGAAGACAGGGCCTTCACTGCGCAACACCAGCACATCTGGCAGTCCAGCACGCTCCTTGCGCCACTCCGCCGCATCAACGAGCCAGCCATACTTGGTCCAGTGCTCGCTCGACGACTTTAGTTTCGCGGCGGATTCCAACTCCTTGAGAATGGCGGGCTTAAAGGGGGGTAGAAGACGAAGTTGACCGGAGGAGGTCGAGGTTAGTGCTTTGGTGAGTTGGTCCTTCAGGTCTTGTAACACGGCGAGGCTCAGTGCATTACGTTTCTTGGGGTTGGAGAGACGGATGTAGGCGACGTTGGGAGGGAGTTTTGGGAGTCGCATGGTGGGCTGGTGGGATGGCGGGCGGGCGCGCGTGGCCTTATCAGTGATGATGAAGGATAGTTATCTACCTGGTATCTCCGAAGACAGAGACCTATGAACAGCCAAACAGACAGTGGAGGAACAATGAATCAATGTACTTCTCAGTCTCAGACTCTCCGACGAACCAAACAGCTCTACAAGTCAAGCCAATATAGACCTCGGTAATTGATTTAAGTTTACTAAAGGGGGAGGAGACCCTGGATTTACCGAGGTATCTAAGAAATATCCGATATCTGGATATCCGAGTATTTACATTACGGCATAACTCTATCAAATGCCTCTAGTCATTCCTTGCGTATGCAGTTATGCAACGTCCCCATTACAAAGGTCGCGAAGATGAAAGACACTGAGGTTTGATCCCTTGAAAACTTGGGATGGTGAATTTCTGAATATCCAATCCCGCGAGTGGTAGAATAAGAAGTCCTGCCATCCCTTGAAAATCGGCGCATCTTTTGCCGTCACTCCGCACTAGTAATCCCTGACCCTGTTCAAAAGGGACATCAAATCTGGATAATTAACCATTTCTATGTTAAAGTATTTGGCCAGATAGGTGGAGTACTTTAAAATGTACTGATTGCGCAATCGCTCAAGAGAGGAAAGAAAATGTTGCTGGGTCAGACTCTTGGTACAGACAAGTATCACGCGATCAAGTTCCTGCTTTGGTTTGGTGTAGTCGACCAGAGGACGGGGCTGTCATCGGCTCGCGGAAACAAATGGCGGGAACACGCACTTGTTCTTCAATCTGGCGAGGCGCATCCCGTCCTACTGCCTAGAGTCCACCTTGTCTGAGCCGGAGGCAGGTCGGCGGCGGCTTCTGTCCTAATCCGTTTCACGCAACGACATCCATGGGCAGTGACTTCTTCCCGCGCTGAGCAATGGGCCAGTTGAGCTTAACGACTCTTTAATATAAACAATTATTCTTGGTAAGGCGAGATTGTTCATGGAACGAATCGTAGAAAATGGGGTGAATACTGGGCAAAGGTAGACTACAAATCCTATCTGGTACATGATAATAAGAGACAACTTAATTGCCACTTAAGGACCGTGGTTTCTACTTCCTCGTCACATCTTCGTCGGTTTAGGGTAGCTAGCGATGTGGTCTGTTGCGGATAACTATCTTGTTTATTTACTGTGGAATTTGCCCACTCTCAATCGCTGGGCGGCGTTTGCTAAAGGGCTTGGGTCGTATTCCCTAGGTCTCATTTGGGCAGGTTGCTGCCCGGGGTCGCCAGCAAAATGGATCGGCCCTAAGTATGGAGAGGGATAGAAGTATTTAGGCTAAGTCTAACTGTCCAGATTTATGGTGCAATTAAATGCTCGAGACGACTGAATATTGGCCTGTTTGCGTGTAAATAAATATGTTGCCGCAAGCTGTGCGACCCGTTCCTGAGATGGTGAGTCACTCGCCGGGCTTGCAAAACCTATAAGAAACAGCTCGTGGCATCCCAGGCAGCAGCCCAGCCATCTTACCTCGAACCCCCCAGCCTGCTTCCTCACATCCAGGGATTCCAGACGAACCCCGCAGCCATGGCGCACAATTCTGATTGCCTGCCATGGGATGCCATCGCGCAGAACCTGCAGTGGGCATCGGCGACGGCGTGCTGTTACGGAGCCACAGATCTGCACACTCGCTTCCGGCCGGAGCACCTGAAAGACTTTGATCGTTTCGCGCAGTCGTTCGGGAAGCTGCTTGGGGAAAAGGCCGCCGAGGAGCGCAGAAAGTGGCCCGACGTCTATGATCCACCCAAGGAAGATGACGTGGTTCTCAACGATCGTGTGATACAAAAGATTACCCCCCTGATTCAGAAATACGATGTAGGCGAATTCATTTGGAGGGAAGAAAGTTCGAGGGCCCAGGACAACTCGGAAGCCGGGGACCAAAATCCGAGCGTGCCTCCCCCCGTTGCTGAAGACTGGGATACTGTCTGCGAACGCCTTGCTCCCGAGGAGGCGGCAAGCCGAGGCAGACCCATTTCGGATGATAATCGATTGATGAAAGCATTTCTAAGAAAAGAGAAATCTTACGGATGCTGGGACTTTTTTGAGAAAAATGGCATGCTGTTCTACATGATCGAGATCGTCAAAGCTCTCCTTGTCACGGGAGAGATTGGCACGCTGCTACACATCGCTGCCCACCCAGGGATAAACTGGGGCCGCTGGTGGTCGTTTAGCGAATGCGATTGCGGTGCTGACAATACCGACAACGGATGGAAGCGAGTTTTCCAGACTGCCTTGCACGCATATCTTTGCCTTAATGTCCTTTACCACCTTCGAGATACCTTCAAAGAGGACGAGGACTACCGCGACACGCAGTGCTACCAGGAGATGCTCAGGACTTGCGCGGCGGGCGTCGAAGGTCGCACCACCGTGATAATAGAGCCTCATCGACGGTTCTTTGGTCTCAGGCATGACCAGTTTACGTATCAGGGTGCCGGAGAGTTAATGAGGTGTGAGCGATGGAAGTGGCTTGCAGACAAGAGACCGTACGACCTCGATCTATATCCGCACGGGCTCATGCCGATCAAGGAGTTCCTTAGCTGTGAGTCCGATGAAGAAGTCGACCTTGGCTGTTACCGACCCACGGCGGCTGATGTCTCCGCTATACAGGGCCTCCTGATCAACAAGGGACTACCCCTGGAGATTGTATTGGAGATCCTGAAATTCGCCCAATATGAGGACCTGGGTGGGATGAGAATCGCCCATGATCCACTCCACCCCGAGAACAGCGCCGTGCTTCTCCAGTATCTCGACGACTGCTGGCGGATCCTCGTGCACACCTACATTCTTGAACAGCACGTACAAAAATGGCACCATTCGGAGGAGGACTGGGTACACATGGTGCGGGAACGTCTCATCATGATGTGGGGAGGGGGCTGTGACAAAATTTGCAAGTCGACGACATCTTGAAGGGGGAGGCAGGTAAACCATAGTGGCAAGTTTGGGGTTGACTAAGAGCTACCTAAGGGTTATGGTGATATGCGAGAGTGAAAGTTTTAAGTCTGTATGCTAATACCCTCATACCCTACCTCCCAATAATGGGTTTCTTAAGAGATGATGCTCAAATCTAATCTATTGTTCATATCATCATATCATTCTTCGCTTTGTTCTCTACGCTGCGGCCGCAGCTCCTCCTCATCAACAGCACGGCTCTGCGAACGATCAACCTCTCGATCGTTGGTCTCATGAGCATGCAATCTCATGTTCACAAACATGGCCCAGAGCCCCAAATCGTAAATGATGCGCAACGCACCACCAACCACGAAGGCAATCCAAAACCTTTGGTTTCCCGCCAGAGCTCCGGTAAAGGACGGTCCGACCGTCATCGAGAGCGTCCGAAGAGTGCTCGTGATCCCCATGACCGCCGTGCGTTCTTCGGGTTTTACGATGGCCGCAATAAAGGCGGCTCTCGGCGCCTGGTCCATGTTATTTAGACCCACGCGGATATAGAGGAGTATGATGGTGAGCACGAGTCCGCGAGGAGCCGGGAAGAGAAGAACCGCTGCGGAGGACGGCAGGTGCGTAAACACCATGGTATTTAAGAGGCCTAGGTAGTTGCAGAGGGGTCCGGCAAAGACAGTTGATACGGTTCCAAGGATGAGTGCCGTCGACATGATGTCTCCGAGAGCTGCCTTAGATAAGTGAAATTTTTGGTCAAGGAAATAAGTTGTGAGAGTTTGCGAAACCATGCCATCAGCCAGGGAGTCCACGGCAAGGAGGAACCACAGCTTGTACATGGCCGAACGCGTGGATGAGGAGATTTGCGAGAATCGACCCTTGGGCTTTGGCGGCTCGCTCGCGTGGACGAGGTCCTCGTCGTCTTCCTCAGTTTCGTCGAGCAGGCCTTGGGCTAATTCGTCCGAGGTTTCTTCTTTTGATACCGCCTTTTGGATTTCGCATCTGTCGCTTAAGAAGAACGCGAAGATCATGTTCAAAAGGCCCGTGATAATGTAAATTAGAAACGTCGCATGATACGTATGCACGAGGGACCATCCCTCGCGATCCTTGAGTGCCTCGACGAATCTTCCCGCCAGCTCCGTACCGGCAGCAGAACCCAGACTCGAGCTCGTCACATACCACGACAAAACGTGAGCTCTTGTCTTGGGCGTCGTGAGATGGGACAGCATCGACTCTTCAATAGCGCGGAACGGACCAAAATCGCCACCGCTGGCACTCACAACCCCGACGACAGCAGCGGCGAGGAGGATCCAGAAATTTTCAAAGACGTAGAAGACGGCGCCCGAGAGAGCCATGAGCAAGCCACCGGCGAAAATGACACGACGACGGCCGAGGCCATCAGCCATCAGAGTAATCAAGAGACCGAGCACGACATCACCGAGGAGCGTCAGGCTCATGAACAGACCGATGCGGAAATCGGAAAATCCAAGCTCGGAGAAGAATAAGGCTATCGTCAGGGATACGGCGCCGAAGGCGAACATGCGGGTCGTCCGCGAGAGAATCACGAGGAGCGCATCGAGGCCGGTGAGGTAGACGGAAGCGATGCCCGACTCTTTGTAGAGCCAGACGGCGGACTTGCTGAGGGAGGGTGAGCGTGCCCGTTGGTTAGCCATCGCGGAGGGTTAGGGGCGGGATGGACGGGACATTTGGGTTCTCGGGCGAATGAACGAGGAAGGATTTGAAAAAGAACGGTAAGAGTTTTTCGGCAACTCTTTTTTTCGGTTTTTTCTGGTTCGTGTTTTTCCCTCGTGCGTTGCTCCGCTCCGAAATGCGGAGGTGGTGCGAGCGGTGTGGCTGGATCGGATCTCTCGGCATCAACGTCGGCTTTTAGACCGAGCGTCCGCCGTAACAATCCTGAAAAAGCCCCAAGTCTAGCACCTGCTGGGTTTTACTTGCTCCACTTTAAAACATTGAAGTATTTGATTTGCAGATCTCTCCTCGCGAGGTTCCATCGCATAGGCCTTCTACTGGTTGAGCGGGGGCGGAAAGACAGAATTCTCTCGAACTTGACCATGATGACACCTTCTCGACAGGTAATGACGCACAGAATGTGAAAAACCGACTAGCTCGAGAGTTCTCCTAGTTATGCTTAAAAAACATTCTTGACTGGAGTGAGTTATTCGCTGGTATCTCGGATAAAGACGAAGCCTTGCTATGACTCGGTGATAAGTTCCAGTTCACAGCCAAGACGGTCGTTGCAATTTTCTTTTCTCAGATTGACATGCCGACCGAGATTATTTACCCGTTGAAACAGTGACAACAGATCGCTGCGATAAATGTGATTCACAACCTGACATTAATGACCCGTAGGCCGTACGACTCTCCGAATAACGTCCAGTTCACAGCTTGCTATCTTTCCACCGCGGTTCCCTCTTTTCGACAAAACTCGCAAGGCCCTCCTTCATATTCTCCGCTCCGTCGATCCGCCCATACAATCCCTTGCCAAGAAGCTCAGTGCTTGTGGCCGGTCCCATAGCCTCCCAGCCAAGCGTCAAGCCCTCGCGGCTCGTAATCACCGAATCAGGACTATTCGCAGCAATCTCCCGCGCCAACTTCAGCGCTTCCGCCACTACGGCGGCCCCGTCCTTTGCTTGATCAGTATTGACCACAAAGTTGACAAGACCCCAATTCCTCATCTCTTTCGGCCCGTACATCCGACCTAAGAGCGCCATCTCCGAAGCCCGTTGCTTGCCGACCGTACGGATCAATCGTGGAAGGGCACCGGCAAGAGCCACAACGCCGCGCTTCACCTCGGGCGTGCCAAATTTCACCCCCCGCGTCCCTGCGACGACCATGTCACAGTTGATAACCATCTCCATACCGCCTCCGAGACAGAGCCCATTCACGGCTGCGATGACGGGCTTCTTCCCCTTGCGATTCGACAAACCGCCAAATCCGGCTGTCGTGAAGATCTGGCTGCTTTCTTTATTCCCATCTTTGCTGTTGTTGTTCCATTCCGTGAGGTCGGCGCCGGCGCAAAAGGCGCGGCCCGAGCCCGTGATGACGGCGCATCGGAGGGAGGGCTCGGCGTCGAACCATTCGAAGAGGTGGGTGAGTTCTTTGTGTTGTTGGACGTGGATGGCGTTGAGCTGCTTGGGGCGGTTGAGGGTGACGAGGAGGACGTGGGGGGCGGGGATGGAGGTGATGGTGTCGACGACGGAGGGTGGTGTAGGCGCCATTGTGATGATATTATATCCAGGAAGTTCGGAGTGAGCGGTGAGTTATGCTTCTTCTCGAACCTGTGTTACGAGCCAGGGGGGTTTGACTGGCATATAATAAACGAAGAGATAATATTTGAGAGGCCCCCGGATCTTTACCCTTATATGATCTCTAATATCCACTTCACCGGTTCCTCAGGAATGGAGATACACTGGAGCTTCTCCAGTCTTATCTCCCCTTGAATGCGGAGGTGATGCGGGGAATCTGCAGCTAAGGAGACCCCAGAGTCTCAGTTTCTCCATCCTGCCTCGGCAACCCGTCAAGTAAACTCCGGCATTAGTGTCAACGGCACCACAATCCTTAGATCCGCCGAAGCCCCCAAGAAACCTGGTCTGTGGGCGATAATTGCAGGTTTTTATTTTCACCTTTCTTTCGTTTATTTCCCTTTCTTTTTTCTTTTTTTCTCTTTTTCTCTTTTTTGCCTTTTTTACATTATTATTATTATTTCAAAGCCTGAGGAAACAATCAATGTCAGGATGCAGAGGTGAATCACGACCCCGACTCCTTACAATATTTTGAAATTCGAAGGCTGGTCTTCCGGTGGAGCGTTTAGCCTCGAGCTTCCGAGTTGCCATCCGCAGGTCAATCCTCACTTCTAGTACGAGCTAGGCCAGCCGCTGCACAGGAACCCGGGAATATATCTGATGGCACGAACCGATTCGGGTAGCCGACCGAACTAAGGCTCTAAACGCAGCTAAAATGCAACTAATTACTAGATCTCACACGGCCTAGCTCAACGCACTCTTTTCATGGTAAGGTGATACTGGCCCCCAGTTACCTAATACTTCAGATCACCAGCTTAGTTATCGACATTCAAGATTGATTGAAATGCATAACTTGATTCATCACGACGTTCAATGTGCTATCTGAAATGCTCAAATGACCGAGGCCTGGTTGCCGGTCCTCCTGATACCTTCACTCCTTCTCCAGTGAAGACTAATACTAAGTGATAAATGCTGTTGGAATGTTGAATGTTACTTGTACGTTGGAAACCCGAAAATGGAACGACGAAAAGAAGACGAAAAAAAAACAATGATGTGAAAGAGAGCGTGCACACTCGATCGGGAAGGTCAGATACTTCTCCCCTTAACATCAGTTCTCCGGCTTCTGGCCATACACAACAAGCCTAGAAAGGCAGTGGTTAGTACGTGAAACGGAACCACCAAACAACGGGTGCAGCTGAGACTTACACAGGCAGATAAGCATGCACTCTTCGATCCCGAAGCTGCTCCCTCACCTCAGCGCAATACGTCAAAGTCTCCTCCCTCGACCATCCCAACGCCCTCGTGAAGAGCCCCAACGTCAAACCCTCGAGGCCTAGGTTGTAGTTTTGGAAAGTCCAGGCGCCAATCTCCTTGTAGCGCTTATCCCTGGGCCACGTGTTGAGCGGCCACTTGAATTCCCGCTGGACGAGCTTCTGGAAACCCGCCTTCTCCATCATCCCCTTGTACTTGACGCCCACGTCCATGGGGCGGTTGAGGGCGGCGCTGGCGTCGCGGAATAGACCCCCGAGACGGCCGAGGGCGGAGTCGGGGTCGAGGGTGCCGTCGTCGCTGCGGTAGGGGATTACGATTTCTTGCATTTCGAACCAGCCACCGGGCTCAAGGGCACTTTTCACAATTGGGAATCATCGTTAGCCGGGGAAACAAATGGAGACGTTTGGAGTTTGCAGAAGATAAGTGCGTACTTGTATGCCTTGTCGATATATGATTGATAATCCGAGAAGCAGCTCGCCATTACTCGGCTGAAGAGAAAATCGAACGGTTTGGGCCAGGTCCATTCCTTTTCGAGATCGTCCACCTCAAAGGAGCAATTTGGGGGAATACTGCCGGTTTACAGTGTTAGTGTCTCGTTCTCCCAGTGAGAGGAGCAGTGAAAGCCAAGATGGGACTTACAGAGAAGGCTGGATAGGGCTCAGGTCCACGCCGGTAACTTCAGTCTCGGGATGGGCATCCGCTGCGCGCAAGAGTCAAGTCAACATTGTCTGTTCTGTAATTTATCGACAGTCGAAGAAGCGGAGGGCAGAATATGGTCATCGAATTAGTTGTAGCTCACCATATTCGATAGCCCAGCAGCCCGTTCCCGTTCCCAGATCTAGAACACGCTTTGCTCCCTTCTCGGCATACGGACATAGCGCCAGGGCACCTTCAAGGGTCAACAACCACATGTAGTGCTGGCCCTCTAACAAATTTAACCGTCAGCAAAGGAACCAACATAGACGAGTCGTAGGGGATCAGAGTCATTCTTACCAAGACGTTCTGATTCGCTGTCATCGTTGGGAAAGGCATACTCTAGAAGGAGGGATGTTTTGTCAGACTGGCGATGTTTACAGCGACGATGCAGTCTCTCGGGTCGATATGACAGAACGTACTTCCAGAACTTAACGAGTGATAACTACGGCCATTCTCGAATTGGTATTGTAGTACACTCGACCTGAGCGACGTGAGTCCGTCTGACACTGGCTGTGATGTGTCAAGTTAGCACGTCTGCATGCTCCAAGCGCCGGTGACATATCAAAAATAAAGACAATAGAATAGACAAAAAAATGACATTAAATAACAACATTAAAAATAAAGAGGAAGAACAGAAAAACAACAGGAAAAAAAAAATAGCAAATAAATAATACGTGAGGAAGGTAACAGAATAAAATCGTGAAATAAATATTAATGCGAGAAACGAAATAAAAAGGGAAAAAAGAAAAGAAGCAGAAAAACATATGCTCAAAACTTACCACGGACACGGCGGAGTCACTGTCAGAGGTATCGACGGCCTATTGCAACGATTTCGATTTTGGTTAGTTCTTTTTTTTTTTTTTTTTTTTTTTTCTTCGAGTGCGCGAAAGCGACAAAAGTGGCGGCGCGGGGCGGATAAACGCACAATCTCCGGGCCCTGGTCGCCCTCCCTCGCGTTATCTGTCATATTTGCGCCTTAAACGTCGCTGTAAGGAACGAATTTTGATGTGATCAACCTCGGCGGATGTGACGGTGACGAAGGATCTGCGAACCACGATATGCGACCGCCAGATCGAAGATGAAATGCGAGATGTCGTGGGATTTAAGCTTTTCGCTCGTGCTTTTTTCCTGCGGGAAATCGAGCAGGTAATATGTGAAAGCAAGAAGTAGTTTAATGGATGTGAGATGTACGTGGCATGGCCCAAGATGAAGAAGATCTGCGATCGAGCTTGCGACGTTTTTGACCCTTTTTTTTTCGCGGGAACGACCGTCTTTCCCCGCACTTGCATTTGCCCCTTCCCTTGTCTTTTTGACCAGTTTAATTTTGATGGGGCCTTCTTCTCTCGGGATAGTGGCTTTGCTGGCGAGAAGAGTGAGACGTTCGGAAGTAGTATTGACTTTCCCCGGTGGAACAAAAGCTTATTTGGGTCTTTTACATAATAGGATGCCATGGTAGCGATTGGAGGAAACGTACACTAGACACTAATGAGGGATAGACGACGCGGCTTTTGCAAGGCGATTGGTTGCATGGTTGCATACGGAAGCAGCCCGTCGAACCGAGAGTGGAAAGGTCCCCCTTCAAGGATGTCCTCGCCAAGGAAACAGTCACTTGAGCGAGGATTAGTTTACGATCTCAGGAAAGTATAAGTACTTTATCTCAGAAGCCATTTCAACCAGTCAGAGCTGTACTTCGTACGAGGTGTCAATGTCAAAGGCGTCCTGGTCCCTGGCCCCCTTGAACGAGATGAGCAGTTGTGGGTAAATTTCTTCAACGACGCACAGATGCTCACGCCACAGATTGGAATATTGGCTCCATCCAGGAATCCCGCGTGTGCCAAGCTCCAAAATGCGTCCCCAAACTGACGGGGACAACGCCTGAAAATGGAATCAATCCCTGCTGTAAATTGCCCCCGCTTTCTTGGAGATTGCATCCCGCGGATGGGGACATCTCCAGAGGCAACATCGAACCAGTGATGGGGATTGAGGATTGAGGATGGATGAGCGAAGCGAACAACCTAAGGAGCGGTCGTGTGTCGAGATATCCGTCACAAACGAGAGAGGACTGCTGAGAGTTTAAATGCGAGACCCCCCCCC
>SJVG01000098.1:0-65699 GCA_034774675.1 Scedosporium minutisporum
GGAGGGAAATGGGGGAGTAAGGAAATGAGGCCATAGAGGGAGACATATGGGAGGTAGAATGGTATCCGAAATTAGGTTCATATTGTCTTAATTAAAAAAATATCTTAATAGGCACTTGATGAGAGAGATCTTAGACATTCCACAACCAACACCAAAGCCCGAGTATGCCTTGCTAAGGCCATCCTATCCATATCACCCATGAACCAGCCAGGCCCACTACGGCGCTCCCAAGCACGACCATAGGAACCGTGAAGCTTAGCGAGGTTCCTCCTGACTCGTCATCGATCCCTCCTTCAGAACGGGTCATGTCATGGTCACATGGCCCAATGAGTGTCTCGGCAGGCCAAGACCCCGTCGTACATCTTGCCGTCTCCAGCATGTGGCTCGATACGGAAGATTGCAGGTCAGACGGGGGTTTTTACCAAACAAGGAGATGGCTCCGGGTTAAGGTTCTCATCATCTAAGATCGCACATGGTGGTTCGAGTCCAGGTGCCGAATAATCGTTCAATGACTCCTTTATCCGGATTGTAGCGAGGCTCGCCGGGCATTTGTCGCCAGGAATGGGCACCAGAGCGGGGTCGAGCCCGTTCTTATCGTCAATCGAAAAGGTAACTGATTGATCTATCTGATATGATTTGGTGACGCTGTCGCTAAGAAGGGCACCTGTGATTTCGTCAACAGTGCAGTTGACATGAAAGCGAAGGCTATAACTGATCGTGAAGTCGATCACCGTGGAGTTGAGCACGTTGGAGGCGCCGACGATGAAGAAGAAGGTGTCCTCCCCATTCGGGACTTGTCCGTTTGTCCAAGCTATTGAGGGGATTTTTCCCGGACCTGAATTCCGTTTCATCTCCGGTGGCAAGTCTATGGGGAATCCTCCCCGATGCGAATCCTCATGTTGCCCATCCGGACCTCTGCCCGCGAGCTCCCAGATCATATCGATGTGATGGGGCCACCCCGCTTTCATGCCCTGGAATGCGAAAACTATCGGAAACGGATATGTACGTTTGTAGCTTTCGTTTGGGGTTGGAAACACAAGGTCGAGCTCAAGCGTTGCCCCCACGGGATTGATACTGGTCTCTGCCTGACATGTGCTGGTCATGAGGCCGAGGAGGAGGATCAGGATCAAATAGGGCTTGTATAACCGGAACCAGGGCCGAGGCATTTTTTTTCCTTTTTTTTTAGACCTCGAAAGCAGGTGTCTCTTGTTCGTCCGACTTTATCGCAAGACCGGGCAGTTTAGCGAACTGCTGTTGGATGTTCATTGGTGGTACCTAGGTGCAAAAAAAGGTTTGCTCGCGGAGAGGATGTTGGTTGTTAGAGAAGAGGGGCATGCCATGATGGGGGAAAGATTGAAGTCAATAAATAGCTGTACCTGCTTTCGAGCTGTGGTCATATACATGCGCTTCCCCGGCCCGTCCCAGTCTATCCTTGGGCAAGGGCAAGGGGGTTCTTTTGAAACAGAAAAGAGACTTGATACTTCTCGCCCGCTCCATGACCCCATGACTTGATTCTGGACGTGTCGTACCGCCTGTGGACGGGATCAAATAGCCCCCGGCCGCACGTATGCTGGCTAAATGCAACGAGTCTGTATTACCCCAGATTCATAATATTGATAGGAATTGATTATATCCTCTCGGCCAGGTGGGCCCATCCATGGGAAGGGCGGGTATCCATTTACGCTATTTTTCGGCGCAATAACTCAATACGGTTTAATATATCGATATATTAACCAGAATTGCCGCTGCAGTTGATCATCTTGAGCTCAATCCAGATTCGTAAGTGATGGGTGGAGGGAGGTGACCTTAATATCATTGTGCAACAGAAGTTTAGATGGCCGTAGCGATCAGAAAAAAAGCCTTGGGTAACAGGTGATTGTGTCCCCGGTTGGGCGTACTCGGAAGCGCCATGATGGGAGAGGATTAAGGAGGGGGGGTCTAATGTATATAGGGATGGCTGGAGATTCAGATTCATGAGGGCACTCAGGGAAGGGAAAGTTAGACAATTTTGTTGGTTTTTCTTAACTGCTCTAACCCTGACCACCGTTTCGACGTAATGGCTATCTTTCATCTTTTCGCGGCAGGGTTTGTTATCCTCGCCTCAACCCCAAGGGCTTTCGCTGCAGTGTCATCCCTTTTCTGTCCTGAGGACGTCGAGGCCGTTGGCGAAGGTCCCGGAAACTGGACATTCTACGACAACTGGGATTAGTTCCTAGGCTGCAACGAAAAGCCTCGACTGTTCAAGCCATCTAACCCCAACGACAACGGTTACCAGGACTCTCAATTTGACGGAGGGGCCTCTGGCGTCCGGGCCTGTAGTTCCTTCCGAGGCGAAATCATGCCAAGCCTGCACATCCCCTGGGAGCAGGTCCTTGCGAATACATACGAACACATCGTCGATGTCCAAGTCTCGTGGTCTGACCCTTCTGGGGACATAGTTCCCGGTCAGGCTGTTGCCGTCCTCTACGAAGTGAGCGCGTACATGAGCATCAACGCGCTTAACAATAATGGGGGCAGCCCGACTACTCTCTTCGCCCAGTATGGAGATACTGCAGTGGGTGTGTATATTGGCGAACGCGTCAACAATGCCGGCGCTGTCTACACGGTAGTGCAGCAGGCCATTCGTCGGATCAAGCGTCAAGGCATTGGCCGCTCGATGGTACTCCAGCACTGCAGCCTCCCCCATTCTGCAATAGGAGTTGCCGTAGGTGTTAGCGGAGGGAACGAAGCCATGGAAGCTGTACAGCAAGCCGCCGCAGCTTGGGCCAAGGATGGCTGCATTCCGAGCCTCCTGAACTCAGATCTCATCACAGGCGTCCCGGTCTGGTTGACCCAACAGGAAGACCCCGAACCGCATCAGGACACTTCTAGTTCAAGTGGTAGCATGGTCGTGACAAGTGCAACAAGTTCGGCACCCTCACTCACATCGACTGATACCACCACATCTTTAGCAACAAACTCGTCCGTCCTCCACCGCCGTGCACCGCCGCAGCACAACGCAGACGGGTCACGCGTATCCCACCTTGTCACCATGGGGGAGTCCTGTGACTCTATCGCAAGAGAGAACGGCCTGAAGGCAGCGGATGTCCTCAAATCCAACAAGGACAAGACGTGGGGTTTCGAGGACTGCGGTCCCAAAATGCGGTACGACACTCTCATCTGCATCAGCGACGGAGACCCGCCTCTTCCGGCCCCCGTAGCCAACGTGGAATGTGGACTCCAAGTGCCCGGAACCCAAAGACCCCCCAAGGGCACCGCACTTGCTGATTTGAATCCCTGTCCCCTGAATGTCTGCTGCAGTCAGCATGGCTTTTGCGGTCTAACTGCTGAGTTCCGCGAAGTTAAGGGTAAGGTGCCGGGTATCTCTGGGTGCATTTCTAACTGCGAAACTGGCATAACCAATAACAGGCAGCCACCGGCGCAGTTCATCAGTCTTGGATATTTTGAGGCATGGAATAAGAACCGGCCGTGCTTGCAGATGGACGTCGACGAAATCGATACGAGTCGCTTCACACATATCCATTTTGCCTTTGGGAAAATCACTCCAGAGTGGGGGGTTGACATGGGGGCGACATTGAGGAACCGTTTGAGAAGTTTGTGCAACTCAAGGGAGTTAAGCGGATAGTGTCCTTTGGTGGCTGGACCGACTCGACAGCGCCGGACAAATTTTGGATCTTTCGCGAGGCCGTCGGGGAAGGAAATAGAACACGACTTGCCCAGAACCTCGCTAACTTCGTCAAGGAATACGACCTGGATGGAATTGACATCGACTGGGAGTATCCGGCTGCACCAGATATTCCAGACATTCCTAGCGGTGGTGCTGTCGAGGGAAAAAACTACTTGGCCCTCATCGCTCTGCTCAGAGTGCTTCTTCCCGCCGGCAAGAGCCTTTCAATTGCCGCGCCGGCCTCATACTGGTACCTCAAGGGTATTCCAATAAAGGCCATGTCCGAATATCTAGATTACATCGTTTACATGACCTATGACTTACACGGCCAGTAGGATACCGAATCCAAATGGTCGCAGCCCGGATGCGAGGCGGGCAACTGTCTTCGCTCACGCGTCAACTACACGGAGACCATCGACGCCTTGTCAATGATCACGCGGGCGGGCATACCGGCAAACAAGGTGGTTGTTGGCGTCAGTAGCTACGGCCGGTCTTTCGGGATGGCTGAGAAGGGCTGCGATGGGCCAATGTGCACCTTTCTCGGTGGGAAGCGGGATTCGAAGGCCAAGCCAGGTCCATGCACAGGGGAGCCAGGATACCTCTCCAACGCCGAGATCGATATGATTATCAAGACGAGCCCTAACGTCAAGAAGTGGTACGACGGCCATACCATGACAAACTACCTCGTCTACGATGATGTCGAGTGGGTTGCCTATATGGACTCCAACACGAAGGATATAAGGACCACTCTTTACCGCATCATGAACTTTGGAGGTGTAGCGGATTGGGCTATCGACCTGGAATCATTCAGAGATGGCGAGTTTATGACTCCGGAAGTGTATAAGCTCTACCTCGTTGACGAAAAATGCCCCTGGACTTTTGCGGATGGTTTCTCCTGCGTAGACCAAGCTGTTCTAAACGCGCCGAGCATTGAAACGAGCAAGCGGTGGGAGGATCTGCACGCGACTTGTGCCTGGAAAAGCATGGTATCGGATTGGGTTTCGGTTAATAAGGAGAATGGGAGCTTCAGTGCGTAGGCTAGCGACTTTTTCGCGGGGCCGACTCCTTTCCATTGTGAACGGTTTGGTGGGTGCGACGTCGGCCTCTCCTGTCCCAGGGCGGAGGAGATTGATAGTGGGCCCGGTTCCCAGCTGGTTCTCGAATCGTTTGTTGCGTTGAATAAGGTGCGTTCTCCAGTTCTGGAACTCATTTCCTTCCACCTGGCCTGGACTCACCGCTGTGCCACATCCCCATTCGAGGAGAACTCCAACGTCTAACCTGCCTGGTATCAGATTCTTAGCGACCTATATGATGACCTCCTCGCCGCCTATACCTTGGTAGAGGGCGTTGGAGAGAATCTCGTGCACGACTTTGCCCAGCCTCCAAAGCAGGAAAACCTTCAGATGTTTTTTATTAAAATTGACCTGCTCGGAATGGGGCTCTCCATGGTTATGGCTCCTGTTTTTAACAACAGTAGGGATACCATATCCACTCCTCCCCGCAGAAGTTGGAAGAAGAAAACCACGCCGATCTATCATTAGCTAGCATTCACGGTTCTCCACAGTTCTCAAAGGTGGCGCCAGTAGAGACAACGTTAAGGACTCAGTATATGGCATAACAAGTTGGGGCTTAAGTTTAGCTAAAGACGTTCAAACAAGGTGCGTTATATATCAATTGTGTCTGTGTACATATGGACCCGTATCTATTACCCCCAAACCTACTATCAGTCCCACTACTGATCTCTGCCTACGTCTAGTCGCGAAAAAGCAGAATCGATCGACCAAGAACTCCGCGAGGACCTCAAATCATTCTTCCTTTCCTGGATGGAAGCCGTGTCACTTATCACCGGGAAGATTTTCTCGGGCCTATCACCTTCGAGGAATCAGCTCTTCAAGCTCATTGATGGCGGCACTCTGTCTGAAGGACGCAAAAGCAAGGAGCGAGAGGAGACAGAGAAGCTCCTTAAGAAGGGGGCGTTGAGGAAGCCGGCGGAAAAGGTCGCGTGGGCTCAAATAATACCAAAGGCATGGTACCTCGCAGGTTGGCGCCCTGTGGTGGTGGACGGCGGGAAGTGCGACGACGTGGGCGCGGTGGTCGACTACATAGGGTCAGGGACGGCAGGGAAGACGGGCGTCTGCCACAGCAACGGCCGAAGGTATTATCTTGTGGCCGCAGCACGGCCGTGGTAGGAAGGCACTCCCCAGTGCTTTAACGAGTCACCAGGGTTCTCTGGGAGCCCGCCGCCGTGTTGGAGTGAGGGGCGTGACCCCCTTTTCGAAGAACTTCCAGGGATGCGGAGATTGCCAAGCGAAACATACGGTTCCCTCACACTGGAAGACATTGTCGTTGGGTGAGTTGCTGCCGGAAACCCTCGAACTGAGAAAGGAAATACCATTGGCAGATTATTTACTTGTTGACGTGTTCAAATTCCTACCACGTCGCTTCCAAAAAGCGAGCCGCTGCTAACTCCCATGTCGCATAGCTCGCTGGAGACGTGGAAAGATAACGGCGAGAAGAACGGACATAAGCCATTCGACTACCAGAAGAGGTCTCAGGCTGATAGTCTAATCAACGACAATGGAATCAACGTTCGGGCGCCAGGCGTGTTTAGGATCCCTGTATGTTCGGTCAAGGCCGCATACGACACCTGGAAAGGCAAAGGGAAGAAATGGCCGAAGGAAGATGACAAAGAAAAACTGTCCGAATTTTTCCCTTACCCTTAATCCTAGCGTTTCTCTCCCTTTTAATTCAGGAGAAGAAGCCGAGCTGCACTGCGTAGCAATAACTGGGAGGTAGAGTGTTGGGGGGTTTGTGGGGTGCACGGAGGCCATGTTCGTCCTCCAGTTTTCGTACGGGGTCTTCTTGCCAGGTGCAATTCGAGTTTAAGAAAGTCTTGGGTCTATATATACGTGAGAAAGACCATTGGTTTCCGTTTACCAAACCAACCGCTTTCACCACTTTAACTTGAGGCAAACATGGTGAATAACTTGCCAAATGCTCCGCTACGCCGAACCAAGGTCAAGGTATTTTTTTTTTTTCCCTTTTCCTTCGGTGTAAAAACACTGAAGGAGCAGGTGTCTTTTGGTCTTCCGTTTTTGTCGTATGACCGGGCACTTTGGTGAGCCGATGGAGGATCTTTGTTGGCGGTAACCCATTCAGTGAGTGGATGTACAATAAAGGAAAGGGTCTGCTCGCGAAGAGAGTGCTAGTTGCTAGAGAAGAATAGTGGTACGAGGGACGTAAAGAAGAAGTCAGTCCAATGCGAGACTTTAATAAATAGCTGGGGAAGTTTGCTTTCGAGCTGTAGTCGCAGGCTTCCCGTTCTGCCTCCGGTCCAGTCGGACCCTGGGTAAGGAAGGGGAAGGGGCTATTTTAAAACAGAAGAGAGACTCGACAAGTCCTCCTTGACGTGATCATATGACTTAATTCTCGTCGTAGCATGCCGCCTGTGGACGGAAATCGAATGACCACCAGCAACAGCATGTCCGCTGAATGGAACACGTCTGCGTTACCACAGATTGATGTTACCCCATCGATCCGGTCGGCCCATCCAATGCGTGGGAAAACGGGTCACCAGGGGCTCAGGGAGTCACCTACACTATTTACGGACAGAAATACTTAATATATCGTGTCAGGTGCGTTGTAATATTCACGGCCTCCGGCTCTTCCTAGGGTGCGATCAAGTGCTTCCAACGCATCGTTAGTAGTAAACCAAGAACCACCCTGTTAGGAGCAATCGTAGGAATGAAAAGAAAAATTGAAAGCAAAAAAGAAAAGAAAATATCGGGACCTGCGTTGAGCCAGCTTACCGTGAAAACCCCGATTACATCCACGGTCCAACCTGGGGTCGAACCAGGAAGACCTCTAGCGCTTTCACCAGCTGCCTAGAGGAGAAGGCTTTAGCCAGCCAGCTTAGCTCGCAGATCCCTTGATGACACTGCAATTTGTTCACTGCTACATAGTTTACTTGGTTGTAGGTGTGTTGGCTGGGTGGCTCCTTCCTCTAGACATGGGCGTTCGTCGTTCCTTCCTCACGAGATGTATCACGGAATTTGCAGTTTGGAAGCAATGGACCGAAGGTGAGACCCTCTTAATACAGCTCTCCGAAACGGCAAGGTCTCTCATGGATTGTAGACCCCTAATAACTACCGTTGTCTCTAGTTTCAATCACTCCACTGCAGCGATCTCCAATGTAGCTAGATCTATGGCAAGACAACATGAGCTTTCCAGCTTTTTGCTCAAGTTCTATACGGTATATGACATCCTGAAGCCCGATGCCGAGGTACCGGGGCATAGAGCTTTGCCCATCACATCAGGGCGGCCTTGGCTGTGGGAACAGCCCCCCCTACTAGAAATAATGGGCACTCTTCAGTGGATAAGCCATGAGATAATCGACTTGGGCACAAGCGATCGGTTCAAATGCAAGCCGTGGAACCCTAGTCATGGCGAACGCTTCGATGATGGCCCTCGTTCGGGTTCACGACTGCCAAGTTCCCAACCATGGAGCCTCTGCATGTTAAGTGAAGACCTTTGTCCAGTTTAGCGAGAGGGAGTGCTGAACGGGAGCTGCTCTTAAAACCTGAAATATAAGGCATCCATTAGGAAATTAGGCTTATCCGAAAGAGGACCAAGACTCTTCAGTTTTACTCCCGTCAAAAAACATATCGGATTTTCGTGAGAAATATTGAGAAACAGCCTACATACCATCGAAACACCATCAGAAACATCCTGGTTTCACCGCCGGAATGACCATTACGTTCCTGGACTCATAAGATGACTGGAAGGCTTGTGAAAAACAGCTCAAGCGTACTCTCCCATCAGAAGAGATCAGAGCCATCATCATAGATGGGTAGGATCCTATGGAGGCACTCAAGTGGCCTGACTATGATGAATATGTCAAGGCATACCTAGTCAGGCGATCGGCCAGGCAATCAACAGGCAATCAGCCAGTTCAGAAGCAGTTCCACCACCCATATTGGGCGAAGGCAAACAACTATTCTTGATCCAACTTAATATCTATGCCCATGAAAGAGACCTGTATTGGACAGAGCAGGACCAGCTCCGTGACGTTAAGGACATGATCGAACGGACTGTTTGCGTAGTATACTACTCGTTGGTCTGCGATTAACCTATCCAACTCTGGTATACCAAGCTGAAGGAGTACGGAGGGAACTAGCAGGGGGAAAAAGTAGTTCTAGCTAAGCGGCAATATCCCAGCGCCATCCAACCCTTAACGAGAATACCACGACGGTTGCTCGAATCCCGGGCTTGGTCTGTTCCCAAAATGAGGCGGGGAGGCGATTGTGTGAGATCGGACGATGAGGTTCAAACGAATTTGTATTTGTAGCATTGGAACAGCATGCTCGCAACCTGACCCTGCGCGGCAGAGCAAAGAAGTATGTACACAGACGCAAAATATAACGATAGCCCCGTTCGAGGAAGGTATTTACCGCCGATGCACTGAAGTTGGGCAATGAAGAGCCTCTGAGGATGGATAACATCCGAAGTGTCTCTCTAAGATCCACGATCCTCGCCTCTATGTAAATTGCTTAACTATACTCCATGGAATGAGATACGTGGGGTTTCTCTCTATCCGCTGGAGTGGGTAATTGAAAACGGGGGTCACCGTGGCCAAGTACAGGAAGACCCAGACGTACCCGATGGCCCTCTCAAGCAACGGAGAGCCCCGAATCCCCATCTTCGATTTCAATTTGCGCCACAACCACTGGACACCGTCCTCGATCATGATGCCTGGGACCATGAGTGTAAAACATTGCACCCCTCCCGAAAGCTTCCACGAGGTCATGCCTGAGCAGTAATCCAGCAGAATGTGAAAGTGGCCAGACAGAGCGAAGATGACGACCATGGTCACGTACGACTCCACCAAAGAAGGCCGTAGACGGAGAAGCCCGCGTGTTATGTATCTGGCGACGCCCTGTAGGGGTAATCGGAGACACTGGTGCCAAAATTTGCTATATTGGGAAGTTAAATGTGGTCAGTGGCGGTTCCGAAATTCCCGAGGCGTATTTGGGCAACATACTTGAAGTACCCGCGGAGAGTATAGCACTGGCTGTAGTTCCCATACATTGGTGGCCACTTCTTCACTTCGGAGATGCCAAGCCCAACAAAGACAAACGCGAAGAGGCGGTACCACGTGTCCAGAAACATCTTTCCGATCAAGTACCAAGACATGAGCGTCCCCATCAACCGGCTCACGAGATCCTCTCTAGTGACGGGGTACGGGTTGAGCGGCAACCATAGCCATTCTTTGCCCTCGGCCCAGGTCTCAGCGATCTTGGGATGCTGCGGCTGACTCATGACGAGATCCATGAATAGATACTGAAATGCAATCCATCCGACTTGGTGAAGCAGAAATGAGCGTTTCGAAGGCACGACGCCGCCGGGGAACTTGGGCATGCTCTTGATCTCGTACGAGGTTCCGACGCCACGGAAACTCCACAGCATGCCCGTGGTGAAGTGAACCCGTTCTAAGAGCCCCGGGTTCGCGGAACTCGACTTCCACCGGGCCATCTCGCGGCGGATATCCGCGTCATCGAAAGGACGCAGCCACAGAAAGTTGCAGCAGTGGAAAACATTGACGTAGCTGCACACGGCGAATCCCAGGTAGAGCATAAGCTGCAGCGAGAATGCCGACGCCGTTCGGATGCAGACGGTGCTGAGGTAGAGGAGGATCGGCAACGCGCCAATTCGAAGGGGTGAGCCTTTCGGTGTTGTGCAGAGTAAGATGGCCGTGATGATTGACTGGAGTGCCATGCACCCGGGGGCGCGAACGTCCCAAGTCACCAGGGTCTTGGGACTGTAGAAGGTTTGCATGGTAGGATCTACGGAGGACTCAGGGGATTGACTTCGGTAGAGACCTATGGGTATTCGTGCTAAGACGTACAATTGCTTAAGGGTTCACGGTTCTATGCTTTGTATTAGATATTGCAGATCGGTTCCTATTACAGTGGGTTTTCGGATTCTATATATGGCCCGTGGTTTGAAACAAGTGCCATGCCGAAGGGACTAAGCCTTCCGATGGTCGTTACGAGTCAGCAGGCATTGCATCGGGCCAGAGAGTAAATAATACTCGTGGCGCTGATGAAGATGGCGGCCCGCTTACTGAGAACTTGCCACTTCGTACCAAGGCACAGTATCTCTGGCTTTTTTTTAATGTTCAGGCCGGCTCTCCTTGATCCGTTTCAGCAAACACATATTGAAAGCTTCGACAATTGTAATTTTTTTTTTCTTTTTTTTTGTCTGTAGAGCAAGCATCACATTCGTCTTAACCGATTTGAACCCTCTTTTCCCTCTCCCTCGTAGAGCGAAGAGGACCAAATAGGGTCGCCGGTTTCCGGTTTTCTCGGCGGCCGAAAAGGATCCGTGGGCGTGGGCTGCGCTGGCCGATTGGTGATCTCGGACCCACTATGTGCTATGCATGAAGATAGGCTAAGTATGGGCGATGTCTGCCCACGGCGGTGCATATCTCGTGCGGAGGCGTTCCCAGGGTTAGTTTAAAGACTCCTGTGCGTAGGAAAGAGTCGAGTTTATTAATCAGACCCTTCGGCGGCTTGATAGTAAACCTGGGTTCAAGTCAATACCAACATCACTTTGCTGGAACTGGTGTCCCAAGCTCCTGCATGGCTGTCCTATCATAATATCAGCAAAGTAGATAGCGTTGGCGAGGATGCATCTGATACAATATGCGCTATCCTCTATCGGAGTCGTAGTTTGTCTACTACTTCTCGTCGCCGTTATTGAGCTTCTTGCTCCAGGATACTTGCCAGGCGTGCTCCACGACGCCCTCTCTCGCGTAATCAATGTCAGCCTACACTCTTACTCTTTTGCCGAGACAACTCTGAGGTGCCACACACTAACACAAAAGACAGGTCTACCTTAATCAAAAATTCCCTATCAAGCATCGGGATGGGATACGAGAGCTGCCGTCGTGTCCGTACCACTGGCCTAATGGTCAAGGTGATGAAGCCAAGTTTCTCAGTGGGGTCGAGAATTCTCCCGCATGGAAGAAAAGATATGGAAGTGTCTACCGCATTTGGTCAGGGATGAAACCGGAGATGTGAGCAGCACCAGTTATCCCAGGATAGTGGTTCATGGTGTATCAGGAAAAGAGAAAGGGCCGACAGACTGACAGTTGAACAGAGTGTTGACGCAGCCGCATCAGCTCTCCGGGGTATTTTCCGACTCCGATAAGCATACCAAGGCCGCCGCAAACGATTCGGGAGCATACATGAACCGTCTTCTCGGAAAATGCGTGGGCCTGATCAGCGGAGAGGAATGGCGAAATGTCAGATCTGTCGTGGGGGTGCCGTTCAGTTACCAAGTCACTTCAACACGGATCCCCAACGTCGAGCGCCAGATTCTCGACCACTTTGACCGACTTTATACGAACGGCAGTCTAGGAGGCCAGATTCTGCATCCTGCCAAGGATATGAAGATGCTGCCTTTCTGGGTGGTTGCCGAGATATTCTACGGTCCCTTGCCGCCCCTCTTGGCCCAGGAACTCCTAAGAATTGCCCCGTTGCGAGAGAAAATATTCCGCCACGTTGTGCAGGGAGGGCTGACACGCTTTTCCTGGGCTCAGTGGCTACCCATCACAGCCAACGCCGAGCTTCAGGAATTTCAAGGGCGGTGGAAGGCATTCAACGATGCGGCTCACACACACGCACTAGCCTACGATCCTTCTCTTCCCATTGTTCAGATGTATAAGACGGCCGAGTCTGGGCAGATAACCCAAGATCAGCTCCTACAGACTCTAGATGAGGCATTGTACGCCAATTTGGACATTACCACGGGTGCTATGTCCTGGAATCTGGTCTTTTTAGCAGCACACCCGGAAGTGCAAGACCTCTTGCGTTCGGAAGCGCAGCTCGCCTCGCAAGAAAGTCGAATGGACGCTTATCTGCGAAGCGACTCCACGTATCTCGCCGCGTGCGTGATGGAATCAAGCCGCCTTAAGCCACTGGCCGCGTTCAGCGTGCCGCAAGCCGCACCTACGGCACGCGAGGTTGACGGATACACCATCCCCGCTGGTACAAACTTTATGGTTGATTCTTACGCACTAAACATCGACAGCGACACGTGGGCCCCGGACAACACCACGTACCGACCCGATCGATTCCTAGAAAAGCGGGGTTCGGAATTGCGGTATCGCTTCTGGAGGTTCGGGTTTGGTCCTCGGCAGTGTATGGGGAGGTATGTGGCGGACTTGATGATCCGACAGACGCTCGTGCATCTTGTGCTGAACTATGAGTTGGGTTGGTTGGATAAGGAGGATTGGCGCCGGAATCGGGACAGCTGGATCACCCATCCTGACTTTTCGCTGCGGTGTGTGAAGAGGACATAGTGAGACCAGCTAAGGTCATGAAGATGTCGGTGAGACGCAACATCGAAGCTAGGCGTTGTGAGTACTTCCGTGAGGGCGTCTGAGAGTATTTTATGAGAGTGTTTTACGATTAGCCAGCTGGCTGATGTACTTTGGGGCAGCGACCTATCCTCTTCCTGCTTGCGTCGGTGACAATTCGCTCCTGCTGGAGAGAGAGGACTTCAAGTAGATGGAGCGTCCTGGCCGGTGGAAATTTATCAACCACAGGAAATAAATGTTGTCCGGATACGCCAAAAATAGACGTCCTCCGGAACGATCGAGCTGTTTTCATCTTTGTTTCATTCTATTCATGTTTTCTGCAACCCTTTCTTTTTCAAGTAAACGAAACTATGCGCGCAGGCAGTATTATGGAGGAAGGTCAGTGGCGGGGATCTCAGAAGCATGTGCTATATTTGTGCAACCTTGTAAAAACGTAATTCTAGGACCTAATCGAAATCTCGGCTGCAAGATCCTCCTGGTTAACGGAGGCAGTACTACGCTGACGCTAGGATAGTAGGATCATCGGCTGTGGGAGCGAGAGGCCGAAGCAAGCTTTATTTACACCTTGACAGCTGACCGCTAGAACCCTTTCCTGCTACGTTGACAAGAGCAACTGTTTAGATCCCGTAAAGGAACTCAGCTATGGAAAATCCGTTTGTGACTAGTTAAGTTGGATAAACTTATAAACCAATCCTATTATGTTAATTCTCGTTGTGTTTATAGAACTTAGACAACCGTAACGGTATACAACCCCGTGTCATCACAAGACTCATTCTCCAGCCACGGTTCATTCCTGATTTTTCCAAGTGCATTGTAATCCCTGCCACTAATTCCCAAGTACTCCAAGCGCCAATACATTATCCCAATCCTATAGAATGAGCCCTTCGCTTCCCCGGTGGAATGCAGTAAGAGGAAAATAACGTGAGCGGGCTGATTGTCACTAGTGTCTACCAGGACGGGTAAGGCATGAACTTGGTCTGTCGAAACTTCACCATCAAGGCGAACGAAACACAAGGGGTCGTCCTGCCAGACACCATTAGCAAAAATAGTCCAGCAATCCTCTCGCCGAGGCCGAGCCTCCTTCCGAGCCTCCTTGCGAATTTGCATCGTTACTAGCCAACCGCGCAGCCGTAGAAAGCCGTTGAGAATGTTAACGGTAGTGTCTTCCGTCCGCGTCTCGATATGGCATTCCCGAACCCTGGCGACAAGTTTCCACCTCCCACCTTCGCTTCCGCTATGACTTAATGCAACGCGGCCATCCACACTAGCCCAAGACCATGTTGGGGCCCGGTATTCAAGGGGTGGATACCGAGGTTCTGAACTGCGACCTATCCACAGCAGTTGGTATTCAAGCTCCTGGTTCCAGAGTCTAGCGTAGTATTCGATTTGGAAAGTGTAGAGGAGCTGTTTTGCAATTCCAGACAAAGCAACCAGCTTATCGCTCACGTACGTAAGCCCACATGCTGAATACTCCTCTACGATTTTCGGCCATACATCCCGGACTATATCGTTCGAAGTGACGGCATTGCTGCCATTCACTGCACTAACTGAGTGCAGGGGAGAGCTCCTAAGGGCTTTCCAAGCTACGTCTCGCGGTATCCAATAATCCCGCATTTTCGGTGGTAATCCTGATCAGTAAGTCTCCGACGCAGTCAATTCGGCACACTCCCAGAACATCTCCGTCGCACAACAATGTAAAACTCGAGGAGCCAGCAACAGCTCCTGCACGACCCAGCCCCGCTTCATTAGCGGCATATCCTTGAAGGTAGCCTCTCTGTACTTTTGGTCGTAGAGAATATACAGACCATCAGGAAAGCCCGTTCCTTTCAGCATAACTACAAAAGGATTGATTGAGCCCTTCTGCTTCTGAGGGAAACAGCCAGCGTCAGAATCAATCGCCGATGTTGCTGCAATATTGAAAAGAGCACCGCCGTAAACATCGATCATGCGGGGTGCCTCGCGCAGCCAGTCCTCATCGGAGCCTTGGACAATACACAAGGAGTCTATCCAGATAAATGGCACGCCTGCTGAGCGAGAGACTTTAATCGCATCGCGGAAAGTTTGGCTCAGATCGGAAAGAGGGATACCGGTTTTAAGGTGCGGTTTTGATGCTGGTGTGAGCTTCAGTGGGTGTGACTGCCCCCAACAATGACTTAGTGTCGCGTACGTGATTGGGCCTTCCAAGTCTGGTGCATTTTCTACCAGGCGGATTTCGTTGAATCTTGGTTTATCAATCTCCAACAATCGAGTAGGGAGTTGTTGTCGAGTCCTGCTTGACGCAATTGCCAGACATCGCTCGTGATGGTTTTGACAGTGTTTAAGCCATTCCCGAGCCACATCCATACTGAAGGTGAGCGGGTTGAAATGACATGGCTATACTTGCTCTCTGTGCTGTTCTTATTAGGGACGAAACTTCTGCAAGAACGCTCACAAGGCAGAGATCAGTACCTCTCAATGGCTGTAGTCCAAAAGAATGCCACCCGCCAACGGATTTATAACCATTCTCGTTGAAAGATATCATTAACTCCAGCAACCCCGGCGACTCGTGGATCCGTTGCATTCTGTAAATTGAAACCGGGTAGTTTAACTGATCTTCGTCATCTGAAATAACGCTATTCGCTGCATCACCAGGTCGGCCGCGCTGGCTTAACATGTCATCCCATACGATACTGCAGATGAAGCACTGATCGCTTGCGGAATGCTGAAGCTCAGAAAGAGTGTCATGGTGATGGTTCTTAGTCTCGATTGGGGAGGTAGGGGAGAATATCCGCTCGCAAGCCCGACAAAGGCACCACATAACTGCGGACAATATGTGAAAGGGATGAATCTAGAATGAAGAAATGTAAGCAGATTATAGTGTAGAAGCTTGAATTGCGAGAGTACCGCAAATGCTCTTGTGCGGGCTAGATAGGCGAATATATATTAAGAAAAGTTTTGCCCAGGAGCCGAGAAGAAATACCCCACGCAGTGCCTCCATTTTTATACCTAGATTATGAGGTCGGTTGCCTAGAGGGCGGTGGCTGTGACAAAAGGGCCTGCATAGAGCACCCCATTGGCTGATCGTCCCATGGTTGGCTAGACAAGCCTACTTCGTGCGAAGGCGACGTGAAGCATTGAAGGCCCGCACGTTCTGTTAGCGTAATCTATCTATAGGAGAGGGAAGGAATAGATACAGACAAGTTTAGAACTTGGAAAGGACGAGCTGGCTAGAAGTAATCATCTTTTCTGAGGTCCATGAATTCCGAGGGCTGGCACTGGTTCCTGAATATTTATTTTCTATCCCCCCGGGTGATCTTTATGGGCTGCGGCAGTACTTGCGTTAAAACGGCGCCGGAAACGGATCCCGGTTCAAGGGGCGCGAGTCGCACGACTTTATCTTGGGATCAGAGGCTGCCGTAATTGGTTGTCACGAATCTGCCAATTTCAGAATTATCTATTCCGAAATTCATGAATTACGAGGAATTGAATAAAAATGGTATTCAATTCAGTTTAAACTTCTCATAATAATATCGGCTGCTCGCCAAGACTCTTGCTCCCCATGCCAGCATAATCATCACGACTAGATCGTTCCTTATCCCGATGTCGACGGAACAACACCCTTCGACACGTACATAGTACTCCTGCCACCAAATGTTGGCAGCTTCGGCAGCTCGACCTGCTCAGGCCAAATCCTCAAGTCCACATCCGTACACCCAGCGGCAGCGTAATCCTCATGAACATCTTCTACAGAGAACCCCGGCCACACTCGGCCCATAGGGACTGCCTTCATGTTAGCAGGGTTATACTTTGGCTCCCCAGTCTTGACGCCGCTAGGTGCGGAGGCGGAATCCGTCTCAGCCTCTTGTTTGAGACATTCGACGACCACGATGGTGCCGCCAGGCTTAACACGGGTCTTGAGCAGCTTGAGGAGATCGATCGGGTCGTCGACATGGTGAAGGGCGAAGCTGATGATGGCGCAGTCAAACCCGAACCATTCGGGACGGGTGAGGGCCGGGGTTTTCTCGGGTTCGTTCAGATCGCCTTGGATGGCGTGCATGCGATCTTGGTGTCCCGGGCCCAGCAGCTTCGACGCCTCTTCGTTGAAGAGTTTCACCTGAGAATCGAGTTTGTCTATTCCGTGAAAAGTCGCCTGGGGAAAGCTGTCAAGTAGTCCCTATTATTTGGGTTCGTTTTTTTAGCGAAAACCGAAGGCATACGGGGTGATGTTGGAGTGAGGGAGAGAGGCTTAGGTACTTACAGACGAGACAGTCCCGTTCCCACATGCGTAGTCTAGGATACGCTGTGGCTTCGACGCGTCAATGCCGAGCCAGTCGCTATTTTGTTTGAGACAGTCTTTGATCTGCTCAAGGAGCTTCTTAACCCATTCTAGTTGATAGCTGGAGTTCAAAGACGGTCTGGGGGCTTGCGTCAGTATGTTTGAACGAGAATTAAAGGAGAGAAGGAAGGGGTAGCCTCACTCAGTGTGTTCTCCAGTGGTGGGTTCTACGGTTGGGGCCTGAGCGCCGGTCTTAGTCGACTCCATGTTGCAGAGGTGGATGAGTGGAATCAGAATAATGCTAGATAATACGATAGGTTTATTGACACTATTCCAGAATCTACGGGACGGCGACAAAAGAGAAGAAGATCAGCTACGCACTTAAGTACGTAGCGGGGTACATTCCGCCCGAAGCACGTTTGAGCAAGTTACTCCAATCCTGCGTGGACCCCGGAGACTTATCGGCCACTTTTCTATTTTACTTAATATTATCGACCACCATACGATAAAAGATGGGGGTACACTATCATCTGAGCAAGTTTGTGGATGGTCAACACGCAGCCGTACTGGATGAGAGCTGAGAGATGCTAGTGACGAGAAATGTGTGTCGCGAAAATAAAACGGGAGTAGAGCAAAAAGCTCGCGTTGCCCGCAATACCCCAAATCCTTTTTACCATGCGGGTTGCAGGATCTTCATCAAGGACGATCCTCTCTCCAGAAATCGGCTCACCTTGTCCAGGGAAGTCCCGTCATGGCGACAGTTTTTCTTCTTAGCACCCACCACGTCCCAAAATACAAATTTTTCCCCTCTCATCGCCGTGGGGAGCAACATTCTTTCGTCCCTTGAGGTTGCTACTGGCGACGCCGCGATGGTAACTTGCATATGCCAAGTGAGGCCAGATGGTGACTCAGGATGTGTACCTCCCATGATGCACATCTTGTCAAAGCCCATGCTGACGCTCGCCTCTCTCTCAGTCCTGCATCTGACACCTTGATGGACCCATCTAAGTCGTGCGCACCAATACGAAGGATTCCTATGTAGATTATAGATAAGTGTGCGCAAGCTGTGAGCCGTGAATGGTGATTCGGCAAAGAAACTCATGAGCTGATTGGGTATTATGAAGGTGTTCGAAGAATTGCATGGGGGTCCGGAGAACAAACACGGCTCCCAATGCTGAATCTAATGATACCCGGGTTCTTGGAACTAAGGGCGGAATGTTCTCTAGAGGGCTATTGGGTACGTCTTTTATCTTATCTGCCAACTTCAGTCAAAGAAGGATGAGAGCCTACAGGTCTAGTCGAGGTAGAGAGACGTACAGAGACATGTTCGTACATACATGTTGGGTATTAGACGAATTATTGCAACTTCGTGGGTCATGAGCGAGGACGAAATGAAAAACGGGTGCGGTGTCTGTCTCAATGTTACGTGGTTAACAGGGGATTGTGCCTCTGGAAGTGGCACTACCCAAATGTCTCGCAATAAAGGAGTGAGAGAGAAAAAAAGGAAAGGAATCTGCGGCTTAAAGTTATTCTCTATATGAAAAGTGCTTGGCTGTAAGAAGAGGCGCCCACAACCACCGTCGAGTCCCCGGATTTTTCTACATCTATTACACGCAGCTGCCCAAGCCGGCTCGTGAGCGACATGCACCACTGCCCCATCAACTTCCGGAAGAAATCACCCGAGGTATCCTGGAACTCGGCAGCCAGAGCCCGGACAACGTCACGGTATTTCTGGAGTTCCCTCGCCAGTATCCTCCTCGTTATGACCAGCTGCTCCTGCGGATCCAGCTCGAACACGCCGAACTGCAAACTCGGCATTCGAGTGTCGGAACGGGGTCCGCCACCGCGTGGGTCAAGACCAGACGACCGAACAACGTCTTCAAATAGGACGAGCATAATGTCGAGGCAGGTGGTGATCATGATAAAGGAGCACCGGCATACCTGGCCCTTCTGCTTGCCGCTGGTCAGCTTGACGACCTCGGCAAGACATGCTTTGTTGAGCTTCATAATTTCGTCGAGGGTTCCCATCCTGGATTGAAGATGCGTTTCAAGGCCGTACGTCATCCGGCAGAGAGACAGGAGTTGTGCCATCCTTTCTCTACCCTCATCGCTCTCATTTTGGAATAAGAAGTGTGGTAGGCTTGGCTCTATCGTAATCGTCGAGTTACCCGAGGAGGAAGAGTGTTGCTTTTCTGGCCGTCCATCTATGAGGGTTACTGAACCCGAGTCCTCCGGTAATGGCTGACTGGTACTGTCGGGTAACTCCCAGTTCCAGCCAAACGATTCGTCAGAGAAATCCATCGGCGCGGTATTGTAGTCTGATTTATCGACCGACGCGAAGTAACTGCTAGGGCTCACAAACCGCGTTGATTCTGCTTCAGACATCTCAGGCACAAGCGCATGGATGGTGGTGCTTGTGCTGGTGACAGTGGTGCCGCTAGCCGAAGTGGGTGTTGGAGAGCCCAGAGCCCGGCCGCTACCCAATAAAGAGGGTGACCTTCTTTGCCGCGCCGCGCCAATATCGCTACTGTCATTCCTCCGTTTTGATGTGCGACCAACCATAGACACTTTGAATATACAGTTTAGGTTGTTGTGCCGACACCGTATACAGCCTGTCTTCTCACCGCTGCAACGAACCTATGTTCAAATCGATCGATTCGTTAGCCCCGCATGTATGTTTGATTTCACATGGCATGTCGACATAGTGCCTCGGTGGAGCGGGAGGTGAGAGTGTGTGAGAGAGAACAGATAGAGAAAGGGAAGGACAAAAAAAAAAGAGAGAGAGAGAGAGAGAGAGAGGGGGGTACCTTGGCAGCGTGACACTCTGTACAGGCCGTTCGCATGCGCGGAGGCTTACTGGACGTGGACATGGTAGATCCGGCCTCTCCTTGGGTCCTTTGGAAGGCCGAGTTGTCGGCGCCACTGCTGGCAACTGTCATTTAGGCAAGGCTTCTTGTGCGCTGTGGGCTCAGGTTGGCGAACAAGCGCGAAAACTGCTTAAACACCTTGTTTTGCGTGATTGATCTCGAAATTTAGAGGACATGGATCTCGGGCTTGACGACATCCCATTCCCGGGCAGGCTCCTTATCAATGGTCCGAGAGTCAAACTATTCCCATTGCCGCCTACCCTCTCCTGGGTCTTCCCTGGGCCGCTAGGTGAAGGAATAGGAACGCAACACTCAGCGGCCAATAGAATTTAGCTCATTATCCCTCACTTCCTCGCCGAGCCCTCTAAACGCGCAGATATTTACCCCAAACGAAATCCCAGAACACTACCCTACTACAGACCAGTCCCCGCCAGGAATCACTGCTGCGCCTAAAGACTGATTAGTAGTGGGCCTTATCATCATGCATGTCCCCACGCGCGGAACAGGCCGCCTATTCTTCAAGCGTGGTCCTCCGCCTTTGATACCACGAGGGCATTCCGCTCCATGGGTCAGCTCGGTGGAGAATTCTCTGTTGCCCTGCATGTCTCATGACATTGGCAGCCTAGTCTGTGTACCCGGCGGGACACTCGTCCCACAACCTCGTAATAAGAGCTGCCCGTTGTAAGCTAACCCAAGGCCGCCTAACCCCTGCATTTTCCATCGACCCTCTTCTTTGCTGTTGTTATAATATGACGTGAGCCCGTTGTTATGGACACAACTCGAATAGCCACCCGCGGATGGTGCGGGGGGGAGGGAGGTTAGCCAGAGTCAGAGGCGTTTCTTCAAGATATCCTGTATAATGTGGACTTGTTACCGCAATTTTCATTCCCACCGAGGATGTCAAGATGGCCTACGCCATTGGTCGTCGTCAGCTCCAGGCCAAAACTCGGAGTTCCTATGGCCTGATATGATCTTGCACCCCGTAATATGCTCAGCAGGATCCTGCAGGTGGGTGGCGCCTTGTCATGCCGCAAGTATGTAACATGCATGGGATGGAAATATGTGATGCGCATGGGAGTCTGGATACGACATTATCACTGATCGGGATCGTCAAGGCACGTCTTGACCGAACGTAAGCTCGGTGACTTTTGTACAAATAGACTAGTTCCAAGGACAGGGTCTTTGTTTCACTCCTTCGGCTTCTCGAATGGCCCTAGGTCTCCGAACGCGGTTTGCGAACCGAAAAAAAAACGGCGTGACGTGCCTTTCCGCGTGGCTGGATCGCGGGAAAACCTTCTCAAACGGCGGGCCGCAACACTAAACGACCCCACCCCGCCTCCCATTCTTCAACCCACCCCAGCACGGCGGTCCGATCCAGGAGGGATACTCACTCTCTAATATCCGGCGAGACGATTGGCCAGTAAGTTTCTTCATGCCGGGCTGAATAGCTTCCTTGCCACCCCGCGGGTGGGGATCATGAGGCGGAACTCGGAAGTTTCCGGTGAAGCCATTCTGGTGAAGAATCTTAGATTAGCTTTCCAGTCCGCCACTTCGTACTTATCCTATACCGGGATCTTAAAACGTTAGTTCGAAAGATCATTGCCACCACCCAACATATCCTAGATCAAGTGTTAAGTGTGTATATCTTTTAACACTTTTTATTTGAGAATACCTATTTGGTACCTGTCATGAGATATGTCAGGTGGTGGAGCTGATCTCGCACACTAACGTTTAAGATCCCGGGATAGGTTTTCGTAGTTTACGCGCAGGTTTCTTTTGAGATTAATGATCAGCCGGTAGATCAGAGTCGGCTAGACCATGTAGATAGTCGTAACGAACACTTATCATTGAAGATTTTTAGAGTCTGCTGATGAGCCATTTGAGGTCTGGAGATGTTTGTAGCATCTTGCTTGATGTCGAAGCAACGCACATGAAGAAAGGGGAAAAATTATTAAATTATTATTTTAAAAATAGCACAGGAGAGAGTTCCCAATTGACCTTCCTTCATCTTCGGAGCTCTTGCTGTGTAGACCTACATCATGCCTACTCTTTCCGAGAGAAGTCGTGGGCTCTCCTAGAAATCATAAACCCGTAGATGTACACAACGCTGCTCACCAATTTTCGCTTGAGATCCCCTTTGTGAATGGTGTGTAATATGGCGGCCTAATCTACCTGTGGGCTTCGGGTTGCCGCAATGGTGAGAATAGTTTAGATCTACGTTCTTGATTTTGAAGGGCTGCAGAGCTATGTACAATATTTCTCCCTCACACTAGAGCTTTACGATCGCTCCTTGATCAGCACTTCAAGCTCGCTATCTGGCAAAGTCGCCAGCCCATAGTGCTTTTGCCAGTTCTTCTGCACGCCCGGCTTATGCTTGATGTCGTAGTGCATCAAGAGATGCGCCAAGACGACCTTGATCTCCGCGTTAGCGAAGAATCGCCCCGGACACGCCCAGATTCCGTGGCCGAAGTTGATGTTTTCTAGGCCTGTGGACGCGTGTTGGTACTTTTGCTCGTTTCCTGGAATCTCACGTAGGCGGGAAAATCGGAAGGGGTTAAATGTGGTGGGATCTTTGTAGAGCTTTAGGTCTTGGTTGATGGCATGGCTGTTGATGGTCATGCGGGTTCCTGCTGGGATGATGTGGCCGGTAGACGTCTTGAGGCCCTTTGGATTCGTGACGATGCGGGGAATGTTGACTACAGCGGGTTAGTATTAACGATCGGTGTCAACAAGAGGGGAAATTTATCTTGATTTGATTCAAAAGACCACTTGCCAAGTGATGGAGGGCTGAGTCTCTGGGATTCCTTGGCGAAGCTGTCAAGCTTGCGAAGTTTGACCAGAGAATTCTTGTCGATGATGCCGCCGTTGTGGCCAAGCACATCCATTACTTCTTGCCTCATGGCCTCCACGTCCTCTGGAGAGGTAGCAGCTAGGTCGAAGACGACGTAAGTCAAGGCATTGCTCAGGTTATAGATCGACGCAAAGGTTGCAAGAAGCTGGTCACGTCCCAGCTCTCTAACGGACGGCGGATGTGAATATTGGGATATTAGCCAGTCAAGCACGGCGCCGCCGTCACCATCCCCGGAGTCATTGGGAGACGGCTGGGTTTTCTTTTCCGCGGGTCCTCCGTTGCTCTCCTTCTGATTTTTAGCTGCGAGGAGAGGTGCAAGCTTCTCCTCGTTGATTGTGCGTTGTCTCTTAAGGGCTTTGACCTGAGGAAGAAACGGGGCAAGTACGAAGCGAATCGGTTTCGGGAGGATGGTAAGAATCATCCAGGCCAATGAAACGTTCTGCGTGTAGTTGACAGTGGCTTCGACCCACTCCTCGTCGCGGCTCAGTGGCAGGCCGACGAATGCTCTCCCAGACATGAGAGAGGCTACGCGGGACATGGCGTGGCGAGGCTTGATGCTCATCCAGTCCTTGCAGGACCCTATGTTCTGGCTAACAGCATAGTCGACCTCCGCCACGAAAGACGCTAAAACCGCGGGCGTGTTACGAGTGAGAACATTGCGCATGGCGCTGTCGAACTCGTCTGCTTTGGTACCCATGTAGGTGTACTCGCCCAGAAAGACATCATAGTGGTGTTTCCTAAACAGTGTCGCGATGGAAGTGTCAGTTGAAACATACCGAATCAAACAAAGTATGTTTCCAAAACCTACTTAATAGACACCTCCGTTTCTGGAAGGCTTCGAATGGTCTCGATCTCCGATGTCGGCAGGACGGCCATATCCATTCCCGGGAGGGAAAGCATGAAAGGCTCGTTAGGACACTATTAATATGACCTCCTGTTAGTAAAGCCCATCTCTATGATCTTTGAAAGAGGAGATGGGAAGGTCTTGGGAGATCTGCTACATACTTGTCGCTGTGCCTCCTCCAGAACCTCAACCACGTTGTTTCCCGTGATCTTGAAAACCCGTAATCCGGCCTTCTTGGATGGCTTCACTAGTTTGTAGACGACGCACGCGCAGGTGAAGCCCAATATCGCGATGGAGATCCTCGTCGTCGAGTCTATGCGGAGATTCTCCTTAATCAGAGCAAGAACTTGTGATGCAAGTGGCATTTTGCAGGATGTTGTTCATAACAATAAGCGCGCAATGTGATGGGGCAAATCTTGATAGCACGTCGAAGGCAGGCATGATGGCGGCCAAGGGGAGCCTGTTTATCGCCCTCGATTGCTCATTTAACCATCGGCGCCTGAGCCACTATTCTCGCGGTCCGCTATCAATGGGTTCTTGCAACGCGACGTTCGTTACAAAAAGGATAAAAACGAGTAAGGAAAGGACCAGAAAAAGGCACCATCACGCTATCCATCACGACTCATACGATAATCTCATTCCCTTTCTAGATACCCGCCCAGTGACAACTTCGGAAATGGACCATAGCCTCGTCTGGTACTTTGCATATGGGTCTAACATGTCCTCGGCCGTCATGGCGCGGCGTGGAATCAAACCAATCGACACCAAGAACGCCATGATCAACACGCACATACTCGTTTTCGATGTTTTTGGAGTGCCGTTTACGGAGCCGGCCATGGCCGGAATCCAACCAAGGCCGGCCGACCATAACGGACCCTCGGTGTATGGCGTTGGCTATCTACTTTCGGCCTCCGACTACAATCGACTGACGGTCTCCGAGGGAGCCGGTACCGGCTACTGGGAAGTCACCTTGGAGGCAGAGGTGATTGGCGACCTTGGTGACATGGATCAAGGGCCCGTTAAGAGGAATGCTACCCTTAGGGTGGCAACCCTTGTGGCCAGGCATCCTTTTCATCCGACTCCGCCGCCACTGCCGAGTTTGCGATACATGGTGAGAAGCACAGGTCTCATTTTGTTCAATGCAAATACTGCACACATCCATGTCCGAGTGATTCGCTAACCGTTTTGGGAGAACTTGCTCATCGATGGGGCGGTGGAGCGCGCCTTGCCCCAGACGTACTTGCTTTACCTGCAGTCGCTTCCAACATACACCGCACCGGAGTTAAATCGGCTCCACGAACTCTGTGCCGTCCGTATGTTCTTGGGCTTTTGGCATCCGATTCTGGTCTTTGTCATGAAACGCATCAAGGCTAGGGCCGAGGCCACCTCCGATGAAGACGAGTCTTCGGCGTGGGCTGCGGCGACCGTCAACGTCTTGTTCAGAACAATGTGGCTTTATCATGATACAGTCCATCGGAGAGTATGGCGTTGCGATGGAGGAAGATCAACACCTAGAAACACGCCCGGCCTAAAGAATAGAGAGTACAAGACCAGGGTTGCGTAAGATACCGGCCTTGTCGACCCTGTGTATATTTTGAACTTCGGTTTTGAATAATGCCGATTCCTCGAGACGTATTAGTTACATCAATATCCATTAGCGATTGTTTCCTCGCTTGGCCAAATTCAGCGTCTCCCCCGTCGGTGTCGCGAGTCCATCCGGCTGCGTGCAGTCGTCAAAGGATGAGTTCTACCAACGATGCCTCTGGCGACCATCTGATGAGGGATGTCGACCAGATCCTGCGCAGCGTCCCACTAGCAGGTCCGTGAGAAGGAAAAAAGACTGCGCTGTAACCATGTGACAGCCATACCCATCGCCCAAGAGACCATCGCTGACAGCCTCTTGCTCTGAATAGATGGCCACAATGACTTTGCATGGATGATTCGCGGCTGGTTGCAAAACCGGCTCGACCCTCCAAGCACACAGGACCTCGAGGACATGCCAATCGGCCAGACAGATCTCCGCCGCCTGAAGAAGAGTGGGATTGGCTGCCAATTCTGGATTGCCTTTGTTCCGTGGTTAGATCCTACCTACTATCACCACAAAAATATGTGGCAAGGTTAACTGATTTTCCCGATCTTTTTCTGTCAAGTCCAGCCAAGGCGGATGACTTCTCCACCGCACCGCTGTTGGATACTCTCAGGACCACCTTGCAGCAGATCGACCTGCTACACAACCTGTTTGACTCGTATCCGGAGACATTTGGCTTCGTGGACAAGTCTGATGACATCTTGCCCACTTTTGAGAGTGGTCGCATCGCCAGTCTCATTGGAGTAGAGGGCCTCCATCAAATCGCCAACAGTGCAAGTGTCCTGCGGATGCTTCACCGGCTTGGCGTCCGATATGTGACCTTGTGTCATGATGCTAATAACCTCTACGTCGATTCGGCTGTGGGTGAAAAAACTAGACCTCCTTTATTTTGCTTTTCTTTTTTCTTATTCTTCCTTTTCTTCGTATGCCACTGACTCTCCATGTTCAACCCCAAATCTAGACATCAAAAGCTCCCATACACCACGGCCTGTCCACCGATGGCCATGAGATGATCAATGAGATGAATCGAATGGGAATGTAAGCAGAAGAGCGTCTATGAAACCCCGGTGAGGTGATAAACGAACTAATCTCAACAACATCTCCTCTCCAGGATGATCGATCTATCGCATACAAGCCATGACACTCAGCTCCATGTATTGGGTCTGTCAACAGCGCCGGTAATCTTTTCCCACTCATCCTGGTGAGTAAAACGATGGCATTATCAAAGGCGCAAAACTAACCAGCCACCTCACTAACCACCCCGATTGTTCTCTCTGTCTGTCTCAGCTTCACGCTATGCCCTCATCCTAGAAATGTAACCGACGAAGTCTTGGATCTGCTGAAAGAAAACGGCGGTGTCATTATGATCTGCTTCCTGCCCTCACTTCTCGACCCCAGCGGCGGAAAGGACGCAACACTGGAACAGGTCGTAGAGCACATTGTGTACGCGGGGAGTAGAATTGGATACTCTCATGTGGGAATCGGCTCAGATTTTGATGGAATGCTGAGCGGCCCAAAGGGATTGGACGACGTCACGCAGTATCCTCAGCTCGTGTCGGCGTTGGTCAAGAGGGGCCTGAGTGGTGAAGATTTGCGTCAGGTGCTCGGACTGAATATCATCCGAGTGTTACGAGAGGTGGAGGAAACGGCCAAACGACAAAAGCAGAAGAAATCTGTAGTCTTGTTCGACAATGTTCCTCAGGTGTGGACCGAGGAGCAGCGGTCAATTCTGCACGAAGTAGGGTCTGCACGAAGTAGGGTCGACGAGGAAAATGAGTAGTCAAGGGCGATAAACAACAGGCTCCATTGCTCATTGAACAGTCAGTCGTCCAGTCCCCTCCTATTCCGTCATTTTCGTAGTCCCGCCATAACCGTCATGGGCTATTCGCAATGCGGGACCGAAAGAGAATTGTTGGCAACACAGCAGGCCCGTTGCCTAGTGGGCTAACTGGCCAAACCTCAGCCGACTGCAAACTTCTCAAGAAATGACTTCCTTTGTGGGAACCCTCTCCTAGTTCAACCATGATTCTCAATTCCCAGAAACGACCCTTCCGGTGTGAGACATGAAAGAAAGGTAGTTATTTCTTGCCTTAAAGTGGATGGACCCTGATAGGTAGAGAAAGCGAGGAGGAAGAAGTGTGGGAAGGTGAGGAGGATACTTGATATGAAGCCCATCGTGATGACTTCCTCCAAGAGAGTAGCAGCTTGGGTACACCTCGAGCCAACCTCGCCTTCCCACGACTCCATTTCAGACCAACAGTTCAAATGTTGAGTTCTCGCTCGACTACCAAAATTTGGCTTCTCTTCAATCTTTCTACCAAACACATCTTTCTGTCTTTCTGCCACCAGATCACAGACAAACCCCCTACGCATCCACAATACACCTGAACTCTTGGTATCACACATAGAGTGGAACCGACACAGACCCCGCGTAAAGGCCTGTCTCCAATCACTTATCCAAGAATTTCGACCTGAACGCTATCCGGGCAGGTGCTGGCGCTATAGGTAGCGGTGTCAAGTGTCTCGCCAACTATGAAGTGGAACCGATCCATCAATGACGTGTGAATATCTCTAGAAGCTAGCTAGAGGAAACATAAAAGATATTCGGGGTTACTGTAAGGATGCAGTCGAGGTGGTAGTGGTGACCCCGAAGGGTCTCCGCTTCGGCGGGGAAGGGGTGGCCCTCAAGGAAAGGGGGCATGTGATAAGGAGCTTGGAACAGTGAGAAGGAAGTCAGCGATTAGTGAATCACTGAATACACATACCATGCCTACCTTCTATCCTACTCCTTTCGTAGTCGCGGCCGGCGACTACCCTGTCCCCTTTCACCCTGATACCAACCACACACCTGACAGTTACACAGCGCTTTCCAAGTGTAAAGAACTGACTTTAGAAAAGTACGGAGAATAGGAGTGGCAAATGCAGCTTTCTGCATGCAAGGTTGACTGGTCATGCGGCAGATCCCGATGAGTCTAGAGTTGATAGGCTATTTATTCAAAATGTTCATTGAGCACTACTAGCCTAAGCCAGACGAATGTGGTACAATTAAAATTTGGTTCAGCTTCCGCATTTTAAGCTTAAAAACTATTTCTGGGCCAAGACAATGGACGAGTACTGGGGTGGCCCCTTTTTCGACGACGATAGTAAGTTCAATAGGATGTTCATGATGAAGGAAATGGTAGGAAAATTGACGTGTTGCCTGCTACAGACCAAATACTTCGCAAAGACCTTCTTGGAGGGAAGAAGTTGGCTGACACGGTGATGCAACTGACTGGCGATGAAAAAGAGGTATTCCTCGACTTTGCAACGTTAGCAAAAAGCACATCAATTCTCCGCCACGTTACACAGACCACTCACATTCCAACCAGTAGTTCTACAGATGTACATACCCCTCTTTATTCCACACGACCCGACCCGTGCCCCACGATTTTATCATCTCCATCACCATTGTCTACCTGAGACAAGCTAGTTGGGGAGGCATGCTTGGCACCTTCTTACTATGGATCAGTTCCCTGACACCCACGACACTGCTATGGACCCGGACGGGGACGTGTTAGCTAAGTTACGTATACTATCGATTCCATTCGCACCCTAGGACGAATTTAAGGATCGGCCGGGGGCAAGCGAGTCGAGAGTGCCAAACAACCGCACAGCCGAGAGCCAAGACGAGGATCCTTGTGAGGACACTACCATCATCAATAGTAGGTTTATGGGTTTTATTGATTCTGAGGTTACGAAGATCCGTTAACCCTACATAGCTCCGTCTGAGGATGGTCTCCCCGCGGAGATGACTCTAAGGCTATCTTCGAGACACCTCGTGTTAGCTTCACCGATGGTGAAGAACATGTACTCGGGAAACTAGAACAATTCCGCGAAGCCAGCCGATGGCGAAGTGCTGCAGTGGTCGGTTGCCGAGCCTTTTGATCTTGATGCCTTTGTCATCACCATGAACGTCATCCACGGACGCAACTCCAGGGTACCCGAAACTGTCGATCTTGAGACCCTGGCGAAGATGGCCGTGATCACGGACTATCTCATGTGCCACGAAGCGATGAAGATAGTATCAAGGACATGGCTAAATAACCTGGCGTGGTGTCGTCCAAAGGTCATGAACCGAGATCTAGTTCTTTGGCTCCTTGTAACCTCCGTGTTCAATAGCCCGAATCTGTTCGAACAAGTAACACGAACAGCGATACTTCAAAGTAAGGAGGAGGTTCCAACGCTCAGCCTCCCTATCGGTCGAGTTATTATCGGTGAGTCACTTCATACATGTTCATGATACTCGAATACTTACGGCGTCCACGAGTAGATGATATAGGAAGACAACGGCAATACTTTCTCAATAAAGCCTTCAACGCAGTGTATAACACCGCCGATCTCCTGCGGAGCGGGTCTGCCGTTTGTAACGCCGTGTGCGACACGATGCTACTCGGCGCGTTAATTAAGCAGATGCATGAGATAGGACTAGACTGGACTCCACCCAAGAGCCCGTTTCCGGGATACAATATTGTCGAGGTGTTTGCGGCGATTTGTGGGTTTACAACCCCCAGTTGGTACCACCCGTCTGAAGTGGAGGTTGAAAGTGTTTCGACATCTGGGGATCTGTGGGCGAGGCAAGACAGCGTCACGAGGAAGAAGGCGAAGAGGAAGAAGAAGCTGAGGCACATGTGGGATAGTGGAGAAGAGAATCGTGATGAGTGCGTGGTGGATGGTCCTCAAGGAGGTATCGAAGGACACCCATGCCAACTAACCAAGTTCTTAGCCAGATTGATGTTTTGGAATCCAAGGTAGTTGGCTTGAATCTGGTAGTATAATTGACAAGACTCGCCCCTTATAGTCACCAAACAAAATGCCTGCCTGCCATCACTATGTGGTAATAGTGGTAATAGTGGTGATAAAACTTCACGGGACCCGTGCGCCTATTGGGCGCCTTTCCAGCTAGTGACGGCTACTGTTGGATAAAATGCTTTGACTCATCATCCCCTAGTCCAACAGCTGCAAACAAGGAAGTTGAGGCAAACGGACACAGGCCCGTTGACCACCGTACCGAAGCAGATACATAGACCCATGTAAGGTAGAAGAAGTCACGGAAGGCGGATTGGATGCTCACATTGCGTAGCTCCGGTTCCTTCATCTCTCGGCGTGAAGTCCTACTAGCTGTCTGTCTAATTTGAGCCACAATGTATTTCCGCATCACTCGTACCTTCGCCACGGCCAGTGTTGCCATGTATAAAACGACACACATTGAAGATACATGGGTTCTGTGGGCGGGCAATGAACCGCCCTGACCTACGAATGGCGGTGCGGAGGGGGAGTGGGGGGACGATCTGGAACAGTCCTTCTCTCTACCTCTCCATGCAATCGTCTCCATAATGAAGCTCCTATGCATGAACTATGCTCAGCCATTCTGGTTGCGTGGCCCCTAGTCACGGGGAGAATGTGATTCGGCAGCTATTTCTGCCTAGAACTTCCCCTTTTGGAGTAGTAAAGATCCTCATGCGTGTTGGGGCACACTTAAGGGCATGCATACTTGAGATATGTGGTCTAGGTGAGCAAGTGGCGGAGCTTCCTAACCTCCGGATGACGCTCAGGCATCAGGCCGGCCGGGGTACGGAGACGGGCCGTCTAACCTCAGCCCTCCATTTCATTTCGCGAAGCACTGCCCGTCTTCTAGTTTAGTCAAGGCGCAATCATGCCTCGCTTATTCCCTCGGCATCACCAGTCACCGCCGTATTTAGACAAAACACACTTAAGGGTGGGCATGAACGCCGTGAGCAGGGAAGCGAAGATGATTGGGAATGGTAGCGCCTTCAGCTCGATGAAACCTTTAGTGGGTCTGTTATATTAGGACCCGATATTAGATACTATCGCCTCGATTCCTGGCTTTGGCTCGCATTCTAACATATCCGAGCGACCTGCAGCATCATTGATAAGACGACTAGTTTCACAACCTTGTTTAGGAGGTCCCATCACATGTAGTATAGATCCTAATCAAGGATATACTCTGTCTTTACCCGCAAGCTTACTCTAGTTCTCTTATAAGGCATTATTATATAGTGGCAATGGCTAGGATAGATAGTTGAAGTTGTATCATCCTCTCACTGAGCCTCTTCGTGGGCATTTCGAGTCAATCGTAGCCCATTTAGTTGCCGTCGTTAGATTACTTTGTTCGCTGAACACAAGGTGACCTGGTTTGTCACTCGTCCAATGAGGCCACACCTGCCCTCCTACAGTTTTGGCCTCTTTTTGGGCGCCTTTTGGTCTCCGGTGTGCCTCTTCATCTCATGTAGTGTGTCTGCTTCTGTACTAACTTCTACGTATACGTTATCCTCAGAGAGACTAGAGAAGTTTATATGCGATAATATATTTCGAATGTAAGAAAAAATTTCTGGAGATTATTTAAATAGGTCGGCTTCGTTTTCTAGACTGTTTAGTTAGGGAAAAGCAGCGAGGTGGCAGTGTAATAGTGTCCTGAAACTAGGTTTAGAACTCATCCCTACAACTCCACCATAACATTTTTACACTTTGTAGAGATGGCAACTATAGCTGGGGGGACCTAAAATAGGGACTCCCTTGCTCACCTTGCTCACCCTCTGCTCAGGATAAAGTGGGAGCAGCTCAGTTCTGAAGAAGAAAATGGTAATTCTTGACTGTCAGATTGGGGACGTGTATTGGCTGTATTACCATCTGCACAACTATTGCACTGCTACAGCTTGCCCAACAGATTGGGTCCCAAGTAGCAGGAGCATTCTTATTATACATTGTACAAAGCCTCAACCGGCTCACATTATCGGGTAGCTTAATCGACATATGGCCTACACGTCCTGAGCAGGTTCGAGCCCGTTCTTTGCAAGGTAATCATTCACCGCGGCGAGCGTGTTCTGCCACAAGCCCCGTACCTGCGTCTCATCCTTCGTGACGGGGTGCGTGGGACTAACATCTCCAAACGGAACAAGGTACTTCCCCCTGTACACATCTTCGTTTTCCCGAACGACCTTCGCGGTGGCGGCAAATAGCGACGTTACGGCGCCTTGGTCAGTCGTCAGCGCAGTCAGCCAGACTAAGGGCTTAACCAAGTTAGTGAAGATGGCTATCGCGCCTTCGCTGCCGACCCCGCCAGGGTGTATGGACATGGATAGGATCGGGATGCCCCTGGCGTCGAGGAGGCGCTGTAGCTCCTGGGCGAAGAGCACATTGGCAGTCTTGGCCATGGCATAGCGTGGCATGTCGACTTTGATCGCGAGTCTGTTTAAGATCCGCCATTGCAACGACGTAAATGTCTTATGATCAGTGAGAAACGTGGGGGAGTCGAATCCGAAGTCGAGGTCCAGAGGGACCAAGTTGGTGGTAATGATGGAAGATACCTGTATCCACTAGTGAATTTTTTTCTCTTTGCTTGCACGGGTACACCGTATTTCTTACCGTTACGACACGAACGTCGGCGTTCTTTTCGCTTGCTGCCTTCTTCAGGAGAGGAAGCAGGCCGAGGGTGAGGACAAAGTGACCGACATGGCTGAGAGAAGGAAGTTAGGCAGGCACAGCGGTGACAGTAGAGAGAGAGAGAGAGGGAGGGAGAGAGAGAGGAAGGGAGGGAAAGAGGAAGGGAGACTGAATTACCACACAGCCATTACCATTTCCCACCCGGCATCATTCACCTAGAAGTCATTTAACCCGATGCCAGCATTATTTACTGTTCAGATACATTAGGCCTACCTACACCTGCGTGGAATGACTACCATTGATGAGATAGGCGGAAGATCTTACTGAGGATATCCAGTTTTTCTCCTTTTCGCTTCATCTCGTCGACGGCTCTGACGACAGCCTTCGGGTCACTCAGGTCAAGCGGCAGCCATACGATCTGATCACGCTTGACGGAGGGGTTTTCGTTGTAAAGACGATCAATGGCCGCCGTTGCCCTCGATTCGGATCGAGCCGCAAGGTAGACTTTTGCGCCGCGGAGGGCAAGGAATTTGACTGTTGCAAAGCCGATGCCAGCACTATGAACCGTCAATCCATCGGTTTCGAGATCGCTTTTGGAGGTGGGCTGGGTGAAGTTGATTGTAGACATACTTCCCGCCCGTGACGAGGGCGATCTTGCCTTGTAGATCCGGCATATCTGCCAGAGGATCCCATTTTTTCGCCATATCCTTGTGCAGCTCGAATCGTGGGAGGCTTTTTGAGCAAGAGGCACGGTGATGGCGGTGCGGAGAGAGCGGTGTTAACCAGTTTGATAGCGGAGAAGGGCAAGTCCTGTCTGTTACTGCTCAGGGGAGTCCGACCTCACTAACGATACGTGACAAGGAGAATTCCGAGGTTAATTAAAAGAACTCGTGCATATGTTGGACATTATTCGTATTATTATAAAGCGGGACGAGGTACTGACATCGGCGATAGGTCACGACCGCAGCCAGAGAATCAAGACAGCCGACGCCTTCGAAAAAAAAAAAAAAAAAAAAAAATTTCCCTACTAGCAAACCGGTGTAAATGTCCAATATACGGATTCTAAGGGGCGGATGTCTATGAGCGCTAATGGGTTTTGTGAACTTCCCCCAAATCATTTTGAGTCTCTATTTTGAGCGGCCCGATTAGTGCTGTTCGGGTGCCGATCCGTCAAGATGGATGCCGGGCAACATTTGTCGACCAAGTCGAGGCATTGGCCCAGCCAGGAAATCTCTTTTTTGAGGGATGAGGTACCGGGGTGCTTTTAAAAAGTTTATAGAGAGAGGCATAATAAAGAAAGGGCAAACAACTCAGCATTCATTGCATTGATGTTATGTTAGTGATATAAACCTCTTCGACCATCAATCGGACAACTACTTCGGTCCGTTGCTCTGACGAAGCAGTATCGATCTCCTTCTGCTTGCTAGATTGAGATCTAGGCTGTATAGGGTAAATATAAGGAGCTTGAGGAGTGGGCATAGGTTTAATTTTAATTTTGTTTGTTTGAACATGATGCCCTTCACTTCGACAGTCGATATTGTAGGAAATCTCTATTATTCGGTAGATGATCTAACTACGAAGTGACGTGGTACTTATCCCTGGAGGACGCCAAACCGTATTGCAGGGAGCGCAAGACCAAGAATACCAACTCGGATGTAGAAACAGGAACATCGTCTTCTTAGATCAGTCGGTGGAGCGCTGGTCTCATAAACATGAGCCGGGAGGGACACTACCGGGAGATCCAGAGGTCGAGGGTTCGATCCCCTCAGAGGGCAATATTTTTGTCACTTTTTTCTTCGATTCTGCCAGCGGCCTGACGAGGTTGATGAAGTTCCTGGTCTTCACCACTGTCTTTAACTCCCTGCTCTATAGACCATATGGACAACTACTGGTAATCTATGTAAGAGGCTTCGAATACACCAATTTCCGTAAAGTGTAAAGCTAGGTGTCAGTATGAATACATTGCACCATCAAGAAAGACAACAGTTTAAAAGAAGTGAATCTTGGGTATCCAAAATTAATTCCCCCCCACCGACGGTCACGATCTTACACCCTTTTCTTCACCCTCAGTTCTTGTCCGTCTTGTGAACTTCAAGTGATGGTTCTGCGGGGTGAGGAGAGACGTCATCTTTGGCCAGTGTTTGCTCCTCATTGAGCACGGGATTCTTGATCACAGCGGCAAATGCAATCACGGGGGCACACAAGCCAAGGCCGGTTGCGCACAAGAGCTTCTGCACGTGCTGGTAGCTCTCGACGATGGCTGTGCGTGTCGCAGTGCCGACGGGATTCTGCGCGGCGAAAGGGAAAGGGTTCGCATAGACCTGCATGGCCAGGGCCTGATCACCGAGCTTGGAGGCGAGGGTCTTGGGCAGAACCTGATTCCAAATGGCGCCGGAAACGCTGCTGCCCATGCCGTTCCCGATGTTGTGGGCGGCCAGGTAGAGAGCGATCATGACGGCAACGTGCTCGTGTTTCAAGGTGACCTGCATTCCCACGGAGGCGGAGTACGAGAAAAGACCGCCACCAAATCCGAGGAGAACCTGGCCGGCGATGATACCGGCCTTCTCCGGAGTGCCGCTGCCTCCGCGGAAACGAACCAGCAAGCCGAAGGCGACGGTGAATATGATGACGCCGGAAAGCATGAACGGTCGTAGACGACGGACGCGGTACACGGCGAGACCCGTGAGGGGGCCGATAGCGAATGCCATGAATCCGTAGACGGTGCTGATGCGAGTTGCAGTCTTGATGGAAAAGTCAAACGCGACGACGAGGACGGTGTAGAGATATCCTCGCTGCAGCGCGGCGGCGAAGTTCCAAAACACGGCGATGCCGAGCGCTCCCCATACCGAGCGGTCGCGTAGGCGCTGGAACGGTACCATGGGGTGCGGCGCACGAAGCTCCCAAAGAATGAAGGCGGGGATACACAGGAACCCGATGACGATGGGCGCGATGGTGTCCGCGCTTTTCCATTTGGTAGAGACACCGCCAGCCAGACTGAGGGGCGTCAGGATAAGTGCTAGAGTGGCGACGAGCAAGATCAGGCCAGGTACGTCGATCTGCCAGAATGCCTTTTGGAGAATCTTCTTATAGTCCGACTTGATGACCGGAGCTCCGCTCTTGCGAGCATGACGCTCAGCAAGCATCATGGATGTGATGAACGGCACCATGCACGCGACGTACACAATGGTCCACATGCCGATGCCCCATCTCCATGTCGAATGCGAGAGCATAGACGACGTTATGTCGCCCGAGATCCAGATGGTGACGATAAAGTGAAGGTTGGGCACGGTGTAGAAGAACAGCCGGCTACGAGTCGAGCTGAGATCCGCGATGATGACTTCCATCATGACCTGCGTAGTCGAGAGCCCGATCTGGTTCAAGACGGCTCCTGCCACGAAAGTCGCCACATTATTCGAGGATGCCTCCACGATGAGGCCCACCACGTAGAACGTCGCGCAGAGGTAGATGACTTCGAACCTCCCGACCACGTCCGTCAGCTTAGCTGCCACGGGCTGCGCAGCCACGGCGAAGACGGTACGGAGGGTGTTGGAGGTGGCCAGAAGCGAGTGAGACTTGTAGCTGGCGGTGGCGTAGCTCTGGTAGACGTTGACGAGGGTTGCGGCGAGGCCGTAGGCGAATCCGACGAAAAAGATGGAAACGAAAATGGCGATGCGGTAGGGAAGCGTGAGGTGCTGGGATACAGCGGCGATCTTAGCCACGCCGGGAGGGGTGTCAGAGTCCGCCGTGACGTCGCTCGTAACGGGCTTCGAAAAGGCCCGATCCAGGTCTACCGCCTGATCTCCGGCAACAGCCGTTGGCGCCGAGGGTGTCTTGTTGTCTGCCATCACGATGGGCAACGTTAATATTCCGTTTGCGTGTTTCTTCTTAAGTTCTTACCCTTTCACAAAGTTGAAATGAAGGTTATAAGGGGAGAAGGATATAATTGAATCGAATCCATCGACAACGCATGGCAGCAAATGCACCCTATGGGAGCTATAAATAAATTCCCTAAATCCTCACAGGACCACCCCATCTCAGTAAAATGTGAGTGAGCTGTGATTAGTATTGGCCTTCTTAGGCCACATGCGGTCTCCATCTTACCAGGACGCCTGTGGATCAGAAGGAGTGCAGCTCAGGGTTGTAAGCATGTATGAGCAATATTGAGCACATTAGGACCTGGGTCAGCCGCACACATTTGCCTGCGGGCCTTGCGGTTGGCGAACCCGCGCGCCCTAGTGTAACTGCATCAGCAGTTGCCCAGTCACTAATCACTATCCCCTGCGGGATCAGGCAACCGGGACAAGTTCTTTTCCTCCCAGACCCACGCTGTTGGCGACCCCCATGCATCGGTGACACCTCGAAGAGGAAAATATCGAAAGTTGAGTCTTGATGGATCACCTGAAAACGGACAGCGTCTGTAGCCTAACGCGTGGGGCGTTCTTCTTGGATCCCAGGTATTGGTCACAACAACACTCTTTCTTCCGTTCGCAGTAATTTAACACTACTTTCTCGATCTTACGACTCTACGAGTATGGGGGGTGCCACTCCTCATGCGTCTTTCGTTTGAGCAAGATTTTGACATGGCCCACGAGCGTCCGCAGGTTCGCGATAGACACTGATTTCCTCCGTCGAATAAGCGCTCTGCCATTACGTGACGTCTGATGCCGCTTCATGCCTCGTGGAGGCACTCTTGGCATTGTCCATCAAGGTTGAGGCTGTTATTATTATTACTTCGTAGTCAATTGGTTGGAGCAAGCGAGCTGCAGGTGCCCTAACCCGGGTTCCGGATTGACGGCCTCTTCACTGATGTCCTTGGTCCGTTGTTACTAAGACTAAACACTTGGCAGGAGTGATAGAAAGTGTGTGTTTTAGGCTTGTGTTGGCATTCCCGGAAGTGAGACCGCTGTGCTCTACGTCGTACCATGCGGCTCAGTTGTATCAACAACAGCGGAAAATGGCAATCTGCTGGCCACCCAGAAATTCCGAGTTCATCCACACGTCTACCACTTCCATGAATACTACTAGTACATCTCATGTGCTCACTAAGTTACTATGCCGGAATGAATTTGAGGCACGGACCGTCTTTGTCTCCCGCCGCAAAATGATCCTTCACGTGGTACTCCAACGGCAAGACATCTCTCGTCTCGATTTCGAACAAGAAGGCCATCCGAGCCAAAGTTAGGTAGATGGTGTTGTAAGCCAGGTTCTTCCCCAGGCACGCTCGTGGCCCGCGGCTGAAGGGGAAGTGAACGGAGCGCAGCCGATTGAGCCCGTCCTCCGACTCGGTCAGCCAGCGATCCGGCTTGTAGATCTGCGGCTCCGGGAAGAAGTCTGGTCGGCGGTGCATTGTCCAACCCGGCACGCCGACGTGCGTTTTAGCCGGGATGAAATGCCCGTCGACGATGGCGTTTATCGGACATTCGCGGACCAGGTAGGACGGGACCCCGGGACACATCCGTAGAGCCTCCTCGACGCATGCCCGCAGATACTTGCACCCCGTGAGTTTCGGCCCCCCGACGATCTCCTCGACGCTCGGGAAGGTCGACTTTATCTCTTTTTTGAGCTTGTCGTAGCATTCCGGATATCGTGCAAGGTAGAACGCGGCCGCAGACAGAGCAGTGGCGCTGGTGTCGCTAGCTGCATGGCTACTTGTCAGTACAATTTCTGCCTATTGCCGAATCCAATGCTGTGAAAGAGGCGAAGAAAAAGAAGAAAAAGAAAAAGAAATTGTGGAGAGACGAAAGGGAGCGCTACAAAACACATACCGGCAATGATCAACACAATCGCTTCGTCCGACAGCTCCTTGAATCCCATCTTCTCTCCCGTCGTCTTATCTTCATGGTCGAGTAAAAGTTTAAAGATGTCATTCGATCCCTTTCCAGCATTTTCGTCTGCTATCCTCTGGCTGACCTGCCTGTCCACGTATTCGCGGAACTTATTGATGGCGGACATGACTTTGACGAACATAAGCGGAGCCAGGCCCCATTGCTCGACCCACGGCACTGCGCCGAGGATGATCTGCCCATGCTGAAAGGTGTCGATCACGGGTTGGATGAAATGACCGCCTTCCTCGGTGAGCATGTTGTATTCATGATCAAAAGTGAGCTTTCCCATAATGTCGTAAGTCAAATAAGAGAACCATGCCGACATGTTTTTATACTCGCCTCCGAACGACGTCGGGTCTTGGATCTGGTTGCAAAAGAGCCGGATCTTGGAGAGCACCGTGTCTTCGTATGACCGGAGCGCTGCCTCGCTGAAGGCGTGGGATATGAGTCTCTTCTTGCGCGCGTGAACTTGTTTGTCCGTAGCGGAGGCGATGCTCTAAGGAAATTTAGGTTAATGATAGGCGAACTGAGTGAAGTAGGTTTTGGGATGACTCTCGTACCACGAGCGCTTGCTTCTCCTTCGGGCCCCTGGCGTACCACATCCCTTTTTCGAATTTCGAGCCGGTGCCGTATATTTCTAAGAGAAATTAGCCGTTAATTTTCATTCTCTCACAATTCGCAACTTGGGCATGCAAACCTTTCACAGAAGTTGGACTTATGATGGACAGGAAAGCTGGTTCTATCCGCACGACGTCGCCTGGCAGTAGAAAGTGTCATTAATATCACTTGCGCTGTCGGGACTCACTCGCTGCAATTTAAGAGGTGCACGACGAAGCAGCCTCACCGTATTTCTTGTGCATTTCATAGACCTTCAAGTGCTTAATCCCAAGCCACGAATAGTACAGGTTGGGAATCTGGCTCATTCTGCACAGCAGAGGACCGGGGAACTTGGCGCAAGGGTGAAAGTACAGGTTGTAAACACAACCCCAAATTTGCTAAAAAGGGCCATCAACTTTGCTTGCGCGAGGAGAAAACAATCGCATGAAGATATCCAACATTCTCGCATGAAAGACACTTACCAACAGAACGAAACCACCTGCTACGGTCCAACCCAAGCTGACCCCCTCCAGCCTTTCCGCAGCATTATGGTACAGAGAAACGATTTGGCTCATGACCCTGTCCATGCCAGCCGTGAACCTGTCGCTAGGAAGCAAACCTCCAAGGGTGGCGCCGTGTTCGAGAACTGAACTCATGGTTGATGAGCTGGAGGGCTTGGACGAATGCGACCTCTTGCTAAGTTCAGAGAGAACAAAGGTCTAATTCCTTTTTACTGACAGATAATGTTGGAAAGCGTATCATGTTATGTGCCCGTAGCCTGCTTAGAGGAATGATCCAAATGGCGGATCTGTCGCTTCGGTCACCGACTTCAGGGGCCGCGAGCTACTAACTCAACGGACCGAGGTACGGTGCCACCGAATAGTGTATAATATATCACATCCAACTACTATCCAGAGACAAATTTCACGGCATGGAATGGGACGATGTATAGGAAGCCCGTAGATAATAATAATAATGCAGCGAGCATTATACGCTTACTCAGTACCAGCGTGATGCAGTGATAAATTCCCTTGATTCAACCATCCACCCCTATGTATCGCTTGTATCGTTACTCAGCCCGGGATGTCGCGCGAACCGAAAATATGATAAACGTCACAAGGTGGGAGCCATCGTGGTGATAGGTATATATTCTTAAGAATCTAGAGACGACGTACGGTAAAACCAACGAGCCCGTCTACTGCTGCGGATTCATGTTTACTCTATGCCTCTAGCTCTAACTACAAGTCATGACCGAGTTTCGGTGCCCTGTCCAAAACCAACTTGACCGCTGGACGTGAGAGCATGTCTCGTGACCATTTGTTGATATGAGGCCAGTCTTCGATGTTCACTTCAAACAACCGAAACATGTATGGCATCGAAAAAGGCAGGTATGAAAGATCGGCAATCGTCGGGCGATCTGTGAGAGCGATATAGGTTTGTCCTGGTTCCGCAAGTCTTTTTTCCAGGATATCCCATTGTCGGAGGGTGTCCTTGTGAAGCCTGGCCGAGGATTGCAATCCTCAATTGTTAGTCTTTCCGTAGCTTAAGAGTTGGTTGGTATAGACATTTGCACTCACTGCTCAATGGTCCTTGGCAACTGCACTGGATTCTGTCTGTTCGGGTAGCCACGGAGGAAGTATAGCCAGTACTTTGCGGTTGGCCTGTCGAGATTGCGCGCCCGTACACACTCAGTCATTGTTCTTCCTCAATCTCCATGTATTCAACGGGCTGGTTGGCGTCTCGGCGGATACAACGCGGAGCTGGATACTGCTACTCACCCTAGTGCTGCTGTCTGGTACGCTGTCCAGGCGAAGACACTGCCCTTTTCTGCGGCAGTCCTCCCCACCCAAGTACCATTCTCATCGAAGCGTTCGCATAGGTATTGCAGGCATGCGGTAGACTCGAATACGATGACTTCCTCGCCTGTGGCAGGGTCCTTGTCCTTCAGGGCCGGCACCATCCTCTGCGGGTGTATCTTGAAGTACCACTCATCCTTTGTGTCGATGATAGACAGCACATGCGGAGCTCCTAGCTCGACGGCGAGAATCAGGGGTTTGATGTAGTTGATGTAAGACGTTTGGTCCGCTAGTACAACTGTAAGTAAACCAATCGAGCGACGGCGAGAAACAATATTCCGGAGCTGCCAACTAACCTTTGATGATGTACAACACCAGATTGTTGCCATCTAGCTCGACGTCGCCTTGAATGACCTTTCCTAAATCCATTATTTCGGACTTACTTTAGACCAGAGCAACGAATCTTGATCGAAAGCCGGATAACCACGACGTGAAGGGAAGGAAAGCAGGTCTTCTTACATCAATTAAATTTACAATATCATTTTCGATGCTAGCTTGATTAATAATTGGGTGGCACCATTGATTGACGCAAAGGCAAGAAGAGAAATCCCTAATATTGATTGATGTAACATCGGGCCGAAGGTTTTAACGGGGCGCTTCATCGCCTTCCGCTTTGCCCCGGACGCTGTCAGACTCTTTACTGTTTGCTTCGGCTTGGACTTCATGAATATCGGTTGGCTTGCCGCTTTCAACTTTAATTTCCCCCCGAACTTTTTCGGACGCTTCGTTTTCCTGGTTTTCCTCCTTGACTCCCCGAACACTGCCGGACTCGGTGATATCGGCATCTGCATCTGGCTTAACTATCTGGGTCCTCCTGGCACTCCCACAGCAAACGTTGCTATCTTTCGGCAGGGGCGCGGGCCTGAGATCAATTGCCTGCACCCACGCATTCCGCAACGGATGAATGCTGTGCGTCACCCACCCCGAATCAGCTGCCAGGGCCCTCCACTGCTTCTCCGTCCGCTCCTGCCCGTTCGCCGTCATCATCATGTTAATGTCACCGTACACCGAGAGCCTGCCGCTCCTGCGGTCCGAGAGAACCGATTCGAGTATCACGAGCCGGCTCCCTGGGCCTTCTTTGATGGCCGCCCTAACATTGCGGAGGATCTTCGCCGCGTCCGCGTCGTTCCAGTCATGCAGCACCCACTTAATCGTGTAGGCCGTGAAAGACGGTATTTCCTCGAGGAAGTCTCCAGGGATTAGATGCGTGACGCGGCACCCGACGTCAGCGAACTGGCCTTCGGGCTTGAAGAACGGCTCGACGTGCTTGATGACGGCTGGTAGGTCGAATATCGCACCCCGCATCGTGGGATAGGCGCGAAGTAGCGAGGCGGTGAGCGCGCCGCCGCCTCCTCCGATGTCCAACACGGCGGTGTCGGCGAGCTCCTCCCATGGGTAGTCGGTCAATATTCCCAAGGCCATGGCCTTGGCTCCGCCTCCGAGGGTCCGATGGAGTCGCGGCACCCAGCCCTGCTGCTGGAAGTAGGTGAACATGTCTTCATCGGTATCGAAGACGATCTGCGCCGCGGAGCGTGTCTTCTCTCCATCAGCTTTCACGGCTCCCGGGATGCCGCCCGCTATCTTGTAGAACTCATTGCCGTACAAGTCCACCCAGTTGCGCCACTGTGTCCAGTGGTCGCTTCGCAGGAGCTGCGAGACGTGGTTATTGTCATACTGGCCGGCATTTTCATCGTAGGTAAATATGTTGTTGGTATGCAGAGACCTCAGAATCTGCTTCAACCTGTCCGGCTTAGCATGAGCCCTCGCAGCTAAGTCGCCGAGCCCGAGGGGTCCTTGGCTTAAGTGGTCGGCAATGTTCAGATCAAAGGCTGCAACTAGACATTTTGTCGTAGTATATCCTAGACACGGCTCTTAGAATTTTATTTTGTTCCCGATTCCCGACTTGAAAGTTCCCAACGTGACGCCTTTTTTAGAACCCACCTAGAAAGTGATCGGCCAGCCTCAGAGGGGCAGGTTCAAGGAGATGCTCAATCGACCCAAGGAGGTCCACCACCTTCTCAGCTGCTGCTGAAACCTCTTTATTTGGAAGACCTGTGTCATCGTGGAGAGATTTGAAGAGTTCTTTTTTTGTCGTTGGGTCTGTAAGAAGACCGTGGAATGCCTGCAGAGACGCCTCGAGACTACGAAGAATGTGACCGAGTCTGTCCGCAGACGTAGACACTGGCGTTGGAGACATGATTGGAGCTTCGTGACGAAACGCCCGTTGCCATAATTGGAAAACAATAAACGAATTTTTTCCAAGATGTCCATTCCAATATAAGGTTTTATAATACCAACGGAATACCAAGAGCAAGTCCTAAGCCGTCCCAGGCCTGCGTTCTCGGAGGCCGGAGACTTAAGCACCGAAAGTCTCCGGGCCGCCGCGTCTGGGCTTTGGTCACTTCTGGCTACAAATAAAAGACCACGTAATAACTGTCTGCCCTTGATCTATTCTCCCCATTTTCCTTCCCTTCAATTTTCTTTCCGTAGATATTCGTCTTCAAACGGTCTCGATCTGCCGTAGCCCTCCCACCTCCATCCTCACCCAGCAGGTCTCGGAACAAAAGTCAGTTCTCCAAACTCAACACCACCACCATGTCTATCTCCCCCCTTTTGGACGTCATCATCGTCGGTGGCGGTGCCGCCGGCCTAGCCACAGCAACAGGCCTCGCGCGACAGCTCTACAACACGGTGGTCTTCACGAATGACAATTATCGCAACGCCAGGGCTTCACACATGCACAACTTCCCTACCTGGGACCACCAGCCGCCGAGTGCCTTTCGCGCCAAGGCCAAGGAGGACCTCCTAGATCGCTACAAGACGGTGCAGTTCGAGAGTACAGACATCACCGCGGTTCGGAAGACCGACGCCGGGCACTTCGAAGCCACCGATGCGCAGGGCCGCTCGTGGACGGCCAGGAAGCTTGTCCTGGCACACGGATCAGTGGAATCGTTCCCTGACATTCCGGGCTACACGGATTGCTGGGCGTATGGCATGTGAGTAAATATAAATCGTGAAAAAAAAATAAAACAATCCCGACAAAAACAAAGGCTGATTCCGTCGTTCCAAAAACACAGCTATCACTGTCTTTTCTGCCATGGATATGAAGAACGCGGCCTCCCGTCGTCAGGTGTTCTTTGCGTCGGACCACACTCCGGAGTCCCGGCGTTGGCCCTTCACCTGTCTCGTATGGCCCGGCGGCTAACTGAGAAGGTCACCTTGTACACGAATGGAAACGCCGACCTCGCGGCTCAACTTAAACAACTTCTCGAGCAAGACAAAGATGCCAAAAGTGGCCGGATTCACGTCGTGGATCGCAAGATTGCTAAGTTTGAGCGAGGGACCAATGGGGAGTCTGAAGTGGTCGTCACCTTCGAAGACGGAGAAAGCGTCACGGAGGGTTTCTTGGTGCACCAGCCCAGCAGCCAGGCGAAGGGGCCATTCCCTCAGCAGCTAGGTTTGGAACTCACCCCTTCGGGGGACATCCACACAACGCAGCCGTTTGGAGAGTCATCTGTGCCGGGTGTGTTTGCTGTGGGAGACTGTGCGACGCCGATCAAGGCCGTCGCGCAGGCTGTGGCCATGGGTGTCTTGGCTGCTGGGGGGCTTGCGTTCCAGCTTGGAGCAGAGTTGGCCAAGGTTGAGTAGGTTTAGTCTAGGTCACTTCCATGAAATACGAATCATGTCTCCATTATCCATACAAGGTTACGGTGTTGCGCTGCTGTGTAGTCTAAAAGTATGAAGGGAATTTACTAAAAAAAAGGAATGTTACAATGTTCGGTCCGCTTGCCAACGTGGGCTCCCAGCTCTCTGTTTTGTTTCTTCCTCCTTCTAGCGTGGCTGCTACTGTCCTAGGCATATCTTTTCAAAGAAGCCCACCATTCTCTCCAAGGCTCCTCGGAGCCGTCTAATACGTCTCCCTCGAGTGCATCCTCCGTACACAGCGTTTCTGCTCATCGTAGAGCCAGAACTCAGCAGGCCACTTCTCATCCGGGGTGGGTCTTGTCTTTCAAAAAAGAAAAGGTGGGGAGAGAAAAAAATACTCTCCCTCGGGGAATCGAACCCCGGCCACCTGCGAACTGCTCCATGACAAGCAGGTATCCTGACCACTAGACCAAGGAAGATGTTGTTTGATAGGATCCTTTCGACCACAAACTGAACAGATGAGACTAGCAGATCAGACAAGGCCAAAAAATCTTCGATTTTACTTTGTTCAGAACCCCAACGCCAGTTCGATCTTCTGAAGCCCATCCCACAATATCTCTCGCGGCACTGCCACGGTGACTCTTGCCCAGAATCCGCCATCGCCGTCGCACCAACTGGATCCACCAAAACTGCCTCCCGGGGCGACCATGACACCTACTTCCCTCAGTTTCCGAAGAATGTCGCTCTCATCCTCCTTTCTGCCCAGCCGTACAAGGACGAATGGTCCTGCGTCGGGGGCGATGAACGGAGTGCCCCACCGTCGAAATCGCGCAGCCGCCATCTCATGGACCTTAGCGAGTCGGGAAGACAGTTGGGAAACGAGATTCGGGAACTGCGACGAGCGCAGAAGGTGTGTTGTGGCCAACGAGCTCAGCGAGGAAAGGTGCACGCTGGAAAGCAGGGCAACTGACTTCAGAACTAAGCGAGATTGTGGTGACAGACTCACCAGCGCAGCCTGCAGGGGGATATTTTCCCCTTGAAGTTAGAATAGATCATACTTCATTCTGTCAGGTGGCCTTGGTTTGTATGAACTTACCATGCGAAGTCCACTAGAGCACAGGTCCTTGCTGGTACTCCATATGACATGAACCTTAGCTGGATCCTCCGTATCATCATTCCCGTCTTTCTCCTGCCCTGGGGAGGTCCTGTTCGGTGTGCCGAGTCCAATTCTTCTCTTCGCTGGTGGCAGCTCCATTGCGTTCGCAGTTAGTGGTCTCTTCTTGCCATTTCCGACGTCACCACCATCAGTGACATCTTTGCAGGGCGACACGTAGCCGTTCGTGCTTTTCTTCGCTGGGTCTAGACTAAGCGCCGAGACGAACGGATTCCTGCCGATTTGACTCAAGGCATACAGCTCGTCCGAGATGTAGTGGATGCCTCTTTCCCTGCAGAATTCAACACATTCTCGGAGAACATGGGCGGGATAGCATTGCCCAAAGGGATTATGCGGGTTAGTGATAACTAGAGCTTTGACCTTGGCCTTGTCCGGAACGGTCTCGACGGCTGCGAGCAGAGCTGGGAGGAGGCTTTGGATTAAGGGACGTGAGTGCTCGTCGAAAGAGCCGTTGGCCCAGTCAAGGTGTACCGGAACCACATTCACGCGAGGCCGGAGCTGGAAATGCAGGTTGAACCCCGCTAGTTACCGCTTAAGTGATCAGAAAAGTCTCGTTGAAATCTTGAGATATTGGGATATTGAGATATTTGAGCTGACTGACTCCAATACGGCACAGGAATCAAAACACTATCTCCTTCATCGCAGATGGTCGTGAGAAGAGTATCCAGACAATGGGTTGCACCAGGTGTTGCCACAACATGATCGGGTCGGATAGGGCGATGCGGATGGAAGTACTTGGTGAAGAACTCTGACAAGGAGTCGCGCAGTGCTGCATCTCCACCAAGACCATGTGAATATGAAAGACTCTGTTGTTAGATCGTTGGATTAGAATGTTAGCATTTCGGAAGAAGAGCCGGGTCCGCCGCGTGGTAGAAATGCGTTACCTTAGACGAAATGCTATTTTGAAGGGCAGTCTTGTAGATTTCTTCAAGCTCTGGTCGAAGAAACCAATTCTCAGCCGTGGCCAGGTCAATGTGGGACGACTTGTCGGAGAGAGCGATGTCGATTTTGGGAACGAGGGAGGCAATTGTATCCTTCATGCGAGACGAAAGCTGGTTGAGATCTCCCATGATGACGACGACCAAAATGTGTGACCTAGAAACCTCTGATATTCTGTCCGTCTCTCTGAATGATGAAGGAGAGCGTCACTATCCCCACCTGATTCACATTATAGCCAAGTCTATTCTTTCTATCTTTTGCGTTGGTATCTATGCGAGCTAGATTAGTTCGTGCCGAAAGATATCAGGAGGGAGAGGAAACACATCCTGGACCCTTGTTCTTGCCCCAGACTGTTACAAGCATATCGGCCTTTGTTTGGTTGTTGGCTCGCAGAAACAATACGAGGAGACTCGCACAATGTTCCGTCCGCACATGACGTTTTTTCGATTGTTGGAGATGTCGTCGGGACGCGACTCGGAAGATAACATCTGTGTCGATCCATGGGGGCGGAGCCCCGGGATTCGGAGATTCAGACACATGACGGAGCAGCATGCTACGCACAGCGGCTACATGGAGGATGACCCCCCTTGCTGGTAGTGGCATACCCACTCGGTCCGTTTGGGAATATCGGTGCCTCGGCCGGCGCCTTATCCTGCTGTTTATCCTAAGGCCCGATTGGACTATAATGCCGACGGGTTTTTATAGTATATTGGCGGGCCGAGATGCACCCCTCATTCCAAGGCACCAGTTTTTGGTTCATTCGCAACAGGCTCGCCGCACAGCCATAGCTACAAGCGCTTAGGGGAAATGGAATTGACGCCTAGGGGTAGGGAGCTTAATGAAGACTTGAACCATTGAGGTAGGGCTCAACCGCGCCTCATCTTGAGCGTCGCGAAGCAATGTACTGGCAAAGTAGCGCTCCTCGAGTTCTACGTTTGATTTGATCACCGAAACTTGGCCATCTATAGTTGGAGGGAGGCATTGTGATACGAAGTTTTCTACGATGGTAGTGCATTTGATAGTCTATTTTTTCTCGATTTCATCCGTTTCCATAGTGACAGATGCTTCAGGATGGAGAAAAGGAATTCGCACCTTTTCCCTGTCTGCCTATGCAAGTTGTGGCCGCCTTGACCATCGGGCGGGAGCTAGGAGGTCACGATGGGAGGTATCCGATGATGGTGGTGGAAAAGGCAGGCCGTGAACACAAGACGTCTATTAACTCAATTGACTCCCATTTTATCTAACCTTTTCGTAAGGAAATACAAAAAGAACAAAAAATGAAAAAGAAAAAATTTGATGATGGAAGGGACAATAATATCTGGTTAGCTCAACTCTGCCAAGGGTCTGCCCAGAACCCAGTCCTCGTCGAGTACAGATCCGTTGCATAGCTTGTCAAGCCCATCCAAGGCTACGCTACTATCTAGAACAGAACCCCCGGCGAGAAGGTTCATCCAGTTTGAAACACGCTGTAGGAAGTCTCCAACGTCCTGCGACGAGAGGCACTTGTTATCGTGCTCTAGTCTCAGCACGATACTGCTGTCTGACACTGCCATGAACTCGCACATGAGTTTAAACTTAGCACCTGCAGACCAGGCAAAGCAGGCCTCGACTCCGGGAATGTCCATACACAGCTCCCTCAGCATCTGTGGCTCATGGAAAGTCACCATCACATCGAACAGAGGATGGTCAGGATAGTCAGGCGTGATGGACATGAGATCGAGTACCTGATGCCACGGGAGCCCGTGGGCGAGGGCAGATTGTGTGGAGTGTCGCACGGTGGCAAGGAATGCCTTTCTGTTATCCGTGGACTTCCACTCGTGCTTGATACGCACAGGGAGAGGTTGGAGGAACAGGCCGACCGTTTCGGCGTGCTCGGCAGACTCTCTGTTCATGAAAGGAACACCTAGAATTACGTCTAACCCGTCGTGGGAATCGCTGGGGTTCGACTCGCCGTCCAGAGCAAGGGCTAGGGTGACGGCAGCCAGGGCTAGCTGCTGCAGGCTGATGTTCCCGGAGGAAGCGTATTGCAATATCGCCCTGCTGGTGTCTTCATTGAACCGGAAGATCGTGGAGCTGCCCTGATAACTGGTTCTCCGTTCCATATTTCGTAGAATCCTTGGTTGTTGCGGTGGCTCTTCGAGGTACCGGCTCCAGAAGTTGCAGTGGTCCTCGGACAAGGTTGCGCCCCATAAAGCTGGATCCGGGTAGACGGCTCGAGGAGGACGGAGGTGATGTCCATGATAAGCCAACGATACTTCACGCAGAATCAGGGCCATAGTGGTGTAGTCCGCGACAACGTGACTCATAACCACAAGAACCTCCTTCTTAGTGATTAGAACACGTATCGGTTGCTCCTGACCCAATTGATGCGGGCGATTAAGTTCGGACCAGATGTTAATCGCCTCCAGGTGCTGAGCTCTGGGAATGTGCCCAGTCAGCTTGCGACAGTGTTTTGACCGGCTGGTTGGCCGGATAGGATAGTATAGGCTGCGGAGGACTTCGTGCCTCTGCAGTACCACGTTGAACGCGTCCTCGAGTCGGCGGCTGTCCACCTGATCTGGCTTCATTCTCCCGAGAAACGCCACGTTGAAGCATGAGGTACCGGCGCCTATCTGGGACTTCTCCAGCCATTCCTGCTCAATGGGCGTCACATCAGCTGGAGCCATTGGACATAAGCCAAGAGCCCCAGGTTTCTTCGCTTCGATGATCTCATCGATAGCGCGTCCCAATTCTTGTATCGTAGCATTTGAGATAACCGTCTTAAGAGGAACCGCAACACCGAGCTTCTTCGTGAGGTATCTCGCTAGCTTGATTTGCTCAAGAGAGTGGCCACCCATCTCGGCGAGGCTCTGCTGCCTGTTCACAGTTACTTCTGAACCTGTTTTCTGGAGAACCGCTAAAAACGCCGATGCGACCGCCCTCTCTGTATCGGTAACAAGAGCGGGCCCCCTTACCGCGTTCTTGGGCGCGTCTGCAGACGCAATGGCTTTGTAGTCAATCTTCCCTGCAGAGGTGGTGGGTATTCTATCCACGGCAATTAGGTGGCTGGGAATTGCATATCGCGGAAGTGTATCAGAAAGTCTAATGCGGAGTTCGACGAGGTCCACATCAGCCGGTTGCACCACGGCCACGAGTTCATCACCGGCTCCACCGCGGCGGGCAATAGCCACAGCTTGGACCTCGGGGATGTCTCGCGCGATTCTGATCTCCAAGTCGTTCAGGTCCAATCGGTATCCTCGGAGCTTGACTTGGCGGTCATTTCGCCCAACGTACACAACTTCGCCCTCTTCATTCCAGTAGCCCAGGTCGCCCGAGTCATACATCCTCTCCCCATTGCACATGATGGTGTCTGGTAGGAATCGCTCTTCGGTCTGCTGCGGCATGCCTAGATAACCCTGGGACACTTGGACGCCTGAGAGATGGATACGCCCGATCATGCCGGGCTGTGATAGGGTCCGTCGGGCGCTCAGTATATAAAGACGGGTCGTGGGATTCGGGACGCCGATGGTCACTGGCTGGCCTGGCAACAGTCGTTTGATAGTAGCTCCGCATGTCGCCTCGGTTGGCCCGTACATGTTGTAGAGCGTTTTGGTAGCTGACCACTTATTTGCAACGGTCTGCGGAACGGGCTCTCCGACGAGGTAGACCTGGATAAGGCGCGATGGTTAGCTGCGAACTTTATCCTTGTTTTGACACGGGCGAAGCTAATAATAAATTGTGGCCACTTGCCCATTGGAGATTCGGAAAATCACCTGGATCCAAGGCCCGCGCAACCGAAGGTGTGAGGATGGCCGAGTCAGCCCTACCGAGCGGTTCCAGAGAATCTGCCCCTGTCGGTAGGACCAGCGTGGCACCGTAAGTGAGAGCCGAAAATATCTCGTGGATGCTACCGTCGAACGCAACCGACATGATCTGCGAGATGCGCACCCCCGGTTTGGCGTTCAAGCGGACGTTCAGATCGCTTTGGAACGCGACCAAGCCGGCGTGCGAGCACAATACGGGTTTCGGAACGCCGGTAGAGCCAGAGGTAAAACAGACATATGCGGCCTGCCAGGACTGCGGCGAGGTTCGCCGCCCAAATGTGGTTGGTTCGTTGCGAGAGGCCGACTCGACCGAGAAGACCGCCTCCTGTTTGGATGCCGGCGAATCGCGTAATATAAGCAGCTGGTCATCGGTACTCGTGACGATTGCTTTAGCACCAGCAGAACAAATCATGTTGTCCCGGAGCTTTGCTGGGAGGAAAGGATCGAGGGGGCAATAGGCGCAGCCAGCTTTGAGCACACCCCAGATAGCACAAATCCAGTTAAAAGATCTGTCTGAATGCACACAAACCACATCGCCTAGAGACATTAGCGATGCGAGTTTGTGAGCGACTTGATTGGATACGATGTCAAGTTCACGGTAAGAGAGCCTGGCGTTGCCTCTTTCCACAGCCGTGGCATCCGGGTATGCCTCAGCGATTCCCTCAAATAGCGTCACTAGATCTTGCGTGACAGACGGCTTTGCCGTGAGACCGGAAATGCAGTTTCCCCATTTCATCAGCCGAGCATGTGAAGGACAGGATAGGAGACTCTTCATGACGTTTCCGACGGTTGTTTGCAGGTTCATGAGTAGCGAAAGAGCCAGCTTGTAGCAATTCGTGATCGAAACCATGTCATGTCGGTTGAATCTGTCAGAGTGAAAGTCAAGCTTAACTGTCCTGAACCCTTTGACCGTGATACTGATGGGAACTTGGGAGCGCTGCGTTGTATGGGTTTCGAGCGGACTGAACGGGTGGCGTTCCAACTCAGCGGGCTCGGGCATCTCCACAGAAAGAGCAGAGTCGTATTGCCGAGTGAATCCGTTGGCGGTGGTGGTCCAGCTGTACGTCTCTAATTCCACCAAGTTGCGGAACAGGGCTGTCAGGAATTCCCCTACGCTGGTGTGCCGGGCGAGCTTGACGTGGAGAGGCAGTACGTTGATGAGCGGTCCGATAGTCTCTAGCGACCCGGGGATTGCGAGATTACGACCGTTGAGAACCGCGCCGAACACGGCGTCATCTGCGTCGGAAAATGTGGCAACGACAAGAGCCCATGCAACGTAAAAGAAGACGGTGGGCGTAACATTGGCTAGCCTTGCCACGGACGCCAACTGATCCGCGAAGTCTAGGATATCGAAATTCAGGGTTTCGATCATCAGACCCTCCTCTTTTTGGTTGGATTCGGTGGAGATGGTCGTCGGGACAGGAAATAAGAACTCCCCCTTCGCCTCCGGATGTTGACTCAGGGTCTTACGCCAAAAGGCATCGCCGTCAACTTTGTGCGTCCGCTGATAATGCCGAAGCTCCGAAGCCCAGTTCCAGAACGAGGGACTAGGCTTAACTTCCAGTCCGCTCGCGAGGCCTCGCACTTTTCGTAGGAAGCCCTGGAGAGAGCACGCGTCGATGAAAGCGTGGTGAACCTTCCAGGTAATTTTTGACATGGGTCTATCGTCCCTGCCGGGGTCGCAAGCCGTCACCTCGAGCGAGAAGCCCGTTGACGCCGCTTTCTTCTGCGCTTCTGGGAGACCATTCGATAACGTTTGTTGTGTTGAGACTCCTTCCCTCGATGCATCCCTCCGTCGGGTAGACACCAAGTCCTTAAACCAGGAACCCTGAAAGGCGGACTCAAACTCTAGGACTTTCTCCCACGCTGATACAAGAGCTGGGATCTTCTCCGACATGTGATATTCGACGTACGTAATCATGTTGGCGCTAGAATGGGTGAAAGTTCCGTGGATTAGAGAAAGTTGCATCTCGGTAAGAAGGTCAGCAGCCTCGTGTGAAGCTGGGACTGCCTGAGTTCGGGCCATGGCCGTATGACTTTCGGTCACACGCTCTGATAGATGTGGTAGGAGAGAGGGCTCCTTCTCAGTAAATTCTCCGGTGGGGAGGACCCGAACGCCATTTCGTGTAAGGCTATCTTTTGGTGATGGAGGGACGATAGGCGGGAGTCGAGTTTCGGGGAGATCCGAGCTGGGCGAGGTCAGGTCTGATCGGCCATCTTTTGGCCCCTGAATGCCTGGAGACGAATATGTTATGGATATACAGTTCAAAGCGGGCGAGCTGCGTTTGATATCACACAGCAAACTGCTCAGGCAGGGTTTCGTAAGTATCCCTTCCCGTGTCACATCGTATCCCCTTTCCACGAGAGCCGATCTTAGGATGATGGCTTTTATCGAGTCCCCTCCATTGGCAATAAAGCTGGACTTGATGTCAATCTCATCGACGCACCGCGCCAATGCTGCCGCCACACAGTCAAGGATCTCGGGGTCGATGGAATACTCCGCCGTGGCGTTAGCCATTCCAGGAGCATCGATGACTTGCACGCGCATGATGGTAGGGAAGCAACAGCGCAAAGGTCGCATCTGGAGTTGGCGAGTTGAGGACTGGAATAAGATAACTTCAAGATAAATTAGGCCATTTTTGCATCTTATCGTTGTACAGTTCATTAGCACTCCGATGCATTGCTGGTTACAGCTATGTATTTACGATTTCCTTGCTCTCCGTACCCATAGGCACCGGTTGGGAAAGGATAGGCCCTAACACCACCAAGGTAAGGCAGACCGCAATTGCCAACGAGCCAAGAAGAAGGAGCCTTGGCGGATCCGAGTGACTTTGCCTAACGGTAGCAACCGGGCAAGACAGGCCGAGAAGAAGAGCTGGCAGTGGATAGTTCGGTTTTCAAGCAGGCCGCAGTGTTCAGTGCACTCTAACGGACCGTTACTAGGCCGTTGTTGAAATGTGGGGATTCCGAAGAGATTTCGGCATTAGCAGGAACAATTAGTTGAAGAGATACGCGAGTGATCGATATTATTCTGACCTCTACAGTGGTCTTTCCTTGTCGACCCTACGCTCGAGACCCGAAGGCAAGATGACAGCCAAGAGGGGTTTGTTAATCGCTCTCAGTTACTAATTGCTCATTGAACAATCGGTGTAGTCGCTGCTATTCTCGCGGACCTCCTAAGGCCCGGCCCGGCCCGACACGTCGCAGGAAAAGCTCCTGTTTGAACGAATTGACACAATTCCGGGGTTGGCAGAACCGTACTTCTCTGGATTCTGGACCTTGGGGAGCAAAATGAATCACTTTGCTGGAAGATGCATTAAAATTAAGAAGGCATTGGAATTGTACCGTGATATGGTCACTTCAGCCAGTTCGATCACAGTGAAACATCGTGGGTCAACTGCTCGGGCCGTTGCGAGAATGCCCGCGCTGGTCGTTCGAGCTAGTTTCAGCAGCATCTTCCGTTCTTAGAGCGTGTACGCTGTACAGCAAAGGTTGATGTTTTTGATTGCCATTGAATACCATGGCGCTTTCAATCATAAATTTTATGTCACTTCAGTTTGTCCCAAGAGTCCGTTCCGATCGAGAGAAAAGTACACAGGCCCGCACAACTAGTTTGTCACTCCCTTACTTCAACGAGGACGATCGGGGGCCGAGTTAAGAAGCCTAAGCTGCCAAGTGCTACTTTGCACCATCGCTTATATTTCCTGCATATCATTACCCCGGGCACCCCTGAGAATTCCCTTTTTGTCTAATACGAATCGTTATGCAAGACTAGAGTCAATCTACCCGAGCCTCGAATAGACCCGACAACATGATGCAAGAATTCTACTACAATATCGCCTACACGGTCGCCGCCAACGACGGCGCGAAGCCAGAAGAACGCCTCACCCGCGCGGAATTATGGCAAGGTGTCAAGCGAGGCGGTCGACATCCCGGAGACTTTGGCACCTTCGTCCAGAGCTGTGAGGTCGTCTCGGGCGACCGCACCCAGTTTGTACGAGAGATGGTCATTGGCGACGGCGCCGTGCACACGAAGGATGGCACCAAGATCGTACAGGACGTATTCATCCAGGATGATCTATATGCACGTCTATTTTCTTTCCTTTTTCTTCTTCCTCTTGTTTCCACTCAACCCGTTTCAACGCTCGACTTGCTAACATGTAATTGCCCAATTAGGTTGCTGCCACGACGCGCGATACTGGAGCGAAGAGCACCCTGATTGTAGCATACGGAGGTAAAACGGAGTCGGCGCAGGAGGAAGACGAGCCCTACCTCACCCTCTTCTACGAGCTCAGGATGGGCGATAAATCGCCAGCACCTGGGAGCAAAGAGGCCGAAGACATTAAAACAAACTATAGAGCGCTAGCAAAGAATATGTGCAACGATTCTGTCCGTCTCATCAGGGGCTGGAAGCTAGAGGGAAAACTGGCTCAATGGGCTGAAGATGACAAGGACGGAGAATTGTGAGAGAGGATACTTGCCTTCTCAAGTGCGTTGGAGAGCATGACGGCCATTGAAGGATACCCAAATCTCCAACCCATAGAAACTTCCTAGTGTCGTATACTCCTCTGCGCTATTAGAGCCCAATAACTCTAAAAGAACTATCTGAGATGAGACCATCCCCAAGATTTTTCGAGAACGTACCTATGTTATTATCGACACTCTGGCCCGCCGAGCCCGGACGACATACAGGAAACATCTCCGCGAAGCTGAAAGCTCGGGCGATTCCGTGGCTCCATAGAGCTCTTCCAATCGAGTGCATAGGTTTTCGGAGGACGTGAGCCAGACGTCGAATTGATTTCTTTCAAAAAGATGCGAAGTACGCTGGCTCCGGGTCTGTCGAGGTGGCAGATATGTTGGCCGGAGTGATACCGGGAGAGAACTTCTGCTCTCAGGAGTTGAGAGCGGCAGCTGCATTTCTTTCATGGAATGACGAATTCGGCTGGGGTGGACATGGATGGGCTCGCCCTCCGCGCACGACCGTACCGCAGAGATGAAAAGAAAGTCTGAGTGAGGACTAACGTATCCGACGGTGCCGCTTTAAGTACCACATTATTGACAGGGTGTGGTAGAGGGTGTAAGGGACTTACGCATGGTACTCAAGGCATCCACGATAAGTTCCCTTTTTGCTGTATCAGGAAGTATGCCCAAGTAGGCACCGGGCCCTTGTTACTTTGCTCGGGATCCAATGGCGTGGGGTGCTGTGAATCATGGGGAGTTTGCTCAATGGGCATGTCCTCCGCGACGTCCTTATAGCCTAGATGGCCCTAGGCCCGGGCACTAGAACAAGCACCTGGTGGTGTAGCGAGTTCTCTCTTTCGAATATGACCTTGGGGACATTAACTTATGTCTTATTGATACCTCTACAAACCGGGAGCAGTTATATAAATAGATCTATCTAAAGCGACTGCAAGTTCAGAATATCTTTGAGAACAGCTAGAGCGCCAAACAGCTCGTTATCATAATGCTTTCGGGCCACGATTTGCAGGTTTACAGGCGCGCCTGTGAAGGCACCCTCCTCCCACAGCTGCTTGACGTGTTTGCACGCGTCGCTAAGAGGCGTGTAGTCGGACGCATACTGTTCGCCACTTTCAGCCTTAATCGGCGTCGGCACCACGACACCCGGATAATCGACGAAGTTGTATAGCGAGGTATACGTCCAGTAGAAAGCCGTGTCATGCGCACTGGCCGGGCCCACAAAGGCTGGGCCGATCACCACATCTACATCTTGCGCCTGCCAGCTCGCTGCAAAGTTGCATCGGAACTCGTCTCGTTCCCGCCGCATCTGATTCACAGCCTCGGCCGTCTGCATCCCCGCCGGCTCTGCATCCTTCCATATCCAATCGCTGAGGGGAAACACGGGCTCGCCAGTCGACTGAATGGCAGCCTTGACGGTGCTGCCACCGTCCGGCCAGTACATGCGACGAATCATCGCCCACGCAGCCGCTGCACCATATGGCCGGAACTCTTTAACTTCAACAGCGGATGCGTGTCGCGGGTCCGAGAGCAGCTGGCGCGCCCAAGCTACGGCACGCTTGACAGGCGGCTGTGGGTCAATGAAGCCATCATGCTCGATGATGCCGATCTTGAGGCGGCGACCGGGAGGTGTAGGTGTAGCGAGGCCGGTCCAGGGGATAGGTACTAGCCGCGGGTCAAGTAGGTGTGGCTTGGCGGAGAGGACGCAGCGCATGAATAGGTCCATGTCGCGTAGGCTGCGGCACATAGGCCCAGTAGAGCATAGAATGTTGAGCTCAGCGGAGAAAGGGGCGGCGAGGAAACCACGCATGGGTAAGGTATAGGAGGTGGGCTTAAAGCCGTAGATACCACTAAATGCGGATGGCCCACGGATGCTTCCGCCAATATCGGTTCCAACCCCAAGAGCAGAGCCCTTAAGGGCGATTAGGGCAGCCTCACCACCAGTAGAGCCACCAGCAGACAAGTTGATATTGAAGGGATTGAGAACACGGCCCCAGAGGGAGTCACTCTCGAGGTGCATGATAGTCTGGGGCTGGTTTGTCTTGCAGTAGAAGACAGCACCGAGGGAGCGCAGGATGGAAATCATCTCGCAGTCCTTCTTATCCTCAACCAATGTAGCTAGGCAACTCTGCACTGACCAGGTGCCGGCGATAGGTATGTGAATCTTGATACTGATGGGCACACCATGCAGGGGCCCAACAGTCTTGCCATGCTTGGCCAGGTAGGCATCGAGGTGTTTTGCCTGAGTAACAGCCTCATCAAGAAACCATTCAGTCAGGCAGCAGGTAAGCTGGTGGGCAATTATTGCGCGTTTGGCAAAGGCGGTAGCCACAGCGACCGCCGTGTACTTGCGGTTGGCGATAGCCTCAGCTAGACCCAAGGCATCATACTTCTCGGTGATCTCGAGCTCCTGGGTGGACAGGAGACCACAAGACGCGGGGATGCCGGAAACGTCGGTGGGAGGGTTGTTGATGAGGTCCTGCGGGAGGCGGAGCTCATGGGGAACCCTCTTCGCGAAGGCTCCGAGGATCTCAGCACGCCTAGACTCGTACTCCTTGGTTCCGGTGGGTACGCCCTTAGGCTGGATGACGGGCAGAGCAGCGGTGACCATTGTGAAGTACGGCTGTATGAAGGCAGAAGGAAACTAGGTCTAAAGAGGTACAGGAGAGGACTGGGAAATAGGATTTATTGGATTGGATCGAATGAAGTCTGGTCTGCAGGCAAATTCGAGCGAAGATGATGGGAAACCTCTCTCTTTATGACATGCCAACAGCAGGACCTTGAGGTGATGCAGAAATCCCGAACTCTCCGACTTCCGATACTCCCGTTCTCAGCGTCGGGATGGCATCACGGAGTAAGGGAACCTGTCCTTATAGTCGTAAAAACGCCTAATTGGCCACTTCCGGCAACTGCCCAGCGTGTAGGGCGTGGACGCGGCGTCGGTGCTCTGCCAAGATCCGAATGGTGCGGAGACGACCAATGACGTCCATTTACGACGCGAGATGTCAATCACCGATGCAACCACCCCATCGCGTGGCTAGCCATCCCTCCACACGCCATCGCTTCCATGCACAGCACCCCCGGAGTTTCCAACTAGTCGGTAATAAAGGGCATTGGCTAGACGCCGGCGTCTTACCCCAGACAATGCGTAGCAAGGGCAAATATTGATGGTTCTCAATTGAAACCCGTCAACCATTCCCTCCTGTAAATGAACCTTTCGCCAGCTGGTATGACGGCAGCATAGATTCGAGTCAATCCGCAATATCCCAAGGATTACGACTCTCATATTATGCTTTGACGGGCAGCTAGATTTGATGCTTCTTAGAGGTTCTGCGCACAGCCGCTGCATTTTCAAATGAAAGTTTTATAAAGGCCTTGGTGACCCCCGGATTTTCCCCAAATCGCCCAGGTCGCTTTCCCATGATATTCTTCCTTTATCATATTCCTGACTTTCTTGTGCATACCCTACTTCTTGTCCATACTCTATATCCATATGGCTGCTGCTTTGGGAAACATGCCTGGGCCCGAGGCCATACCTGGCACCGTCCACCTCGTAGACTTGGATCATTCCATGCGAGCACGCCACGCTGGCGGCCACGCGGATATTGTTCTCGACCCGGCCCCTTCCAATGACCCCAATGATCCCCTCAACTGGTCTCCCCGCCGCAAGCTTCTCAGCTTGATCTGCCAGAACCTGTAAGTGTGATACACTGCTTTACAGCCACATCAATCCAGTTTGCGAGTCAAGTAGCAGCTAACGATAAGTATTATAGATACACTTGGTTCGTAGGCATTTCGGTTTCCACGGTATACTCTGTCATTGTTCCGCTGTCCAAGGCGTCCGGAGTCTCGATCGGCACGCTCAATGAGGGCACCGGTTTCATGTTCCTCTTCCTGGGCTGGGGACTTCTCTTCTGGCAGCCCTTCTCGCAGCGGTACGGCAAGCGTTTGGCATACATCATCTCTACCGTAGGAGGAATTGTGAGTTATATTAAGGCAAAAGCCACATAATTCCAAACCAAGCTGACCAGAGATGTCACATCTGCGCCTCTAGGGAGTGAGCGTGTGGAGGTAAGCTATTGAACCAAACCCCGATCCGTGGTCTCCTGAGCGAAAAGCTCACCAAGTACTACAGCGCGTACGTCAAGAGCAACGGAGAATGGATTGCAAAATGTATCATACAGGGGTTCCTTCTGGCGCCCATCGAAGCCCTTCCAGAGATCTCCATCACCGACATTGTAAATGCCGCCTTAGTTCCATGTCCATCCGCTTTCAGGCGCGCCCCAAGCTTACCCTTCTAATATCTAGTATTTCACCCACGAGCGTGGCACTTACATGGGCCTGTACACCCTATCCCTCTTGGGCAGCAACTACTTTGCACCCATAATCTGCGGCTTCATCGCCCAGTACCAGGGATGGCAGTGGGTCTTCTACTGGCCAGCTATCTTCCTTGGCGGCACCTTTCTCTTCCTTATATTCTTTATGGAAGAAACCAACTACAACAGGAAAGCACCGTCAGCCGTATCCGACACCGAGACCAACATGGCTCCTGGTGGATCATCTGCTGACGAAAAGGCTATCGACGCCGAGCACTCTGAGACCACACCGCGTTTGGCCGAGAACGGCGAGGAATACCCACCAGCGCGGACATTCTTCCAAAAGATGTCGCTCTGGCAGCCGTCGCCAGGCCAGAATGTATTCCGGCGAGCGCTGCGCAGCTTGCAATTCCTTAGTTGGCCGGTCATTTTTTACGCGGGCTTCTCGTATGGCTCCTACATCATCTGGTTTAATGTGCTCAACGCTACAGCCTCCATCGTGCTGTCTGGAGAGCCTTACAACTTCTCACCCTCCATGGTCGGCCTCAGCTACGTCGCTTGCTGTGTGGGCACCGTCGTCGGCTCGCTCTTCTCTGGCTGGTTCAGCGACTGGCTCACCATTAAGCTGGCGCGCCGCAATGGCGGTATCATGGAGGCCGAGCATCGCCTATGGCCATTTGTCGTCTGCGTCTTCGTGGTGCCGGGCGCATTGATCTTGTGGGGCGTTGGCGCGTCCCGGGGCGTGCACTGGTTCGGCCTCACGTTCGCCATGGGCTGTGTCGCGTTCGCCTTTGCCGTCGGTGTCACGCTGAGCATCAACTACCTGATTGACAGCTACCACGAGATCCGAGCCGATGCGCTCGTCACCGTCATTCTGGTGCGCAACACCATGTCTTTTGCCATGGGCTATGGGTAGGTTTCTCCTTTGCGCAGTGCGATATATAGATCCAGAGGCTGACAAGACCGCTAGTATCACACCATGGTTGACAAACCTTGGGACACAAAACTGTTTTATCTCGGCCGCTTTCGTTGGCATGGCTGCCTCCTGTGTCTTCTTCGCCATGATTAAGTATGGGAAGTCGCTTCGAATTCGTAGTGCCAGCAAGTATCATAAGGTGGTCAATGAGGATAGGGCCACGTGGGAAAGCCCCTAAACTTGGCGAGCTGAAGCCGTTGACTAGGAAGGTGATGGTCATTACGTAGTTGAGCCTATTGCCTATTTCCAGTTCAGTTTAACCAGGCTGGGTTCGTTTCTTGGAGTGAATGTTAAATTACATATTTTCCAAGGACTTGTATTCGCCTCGCAACTGCTTGTTGCGGGGATTCGCATAAATTTCTCATAACACCAGGCCGCCTACGAGTTTCTGAATGTCCTGCTCTGCCTGTGCAATCTCAGTGAGACATCAGCCCCGGGGAACTGATATAGTAGTGTCGTGTACTTCGTAACTAATGATAATGGGAGATCAATAAGGCCTGTGGAATTACGGGTCACTTTTCTATATTTTTTATTTTTCTATATAAGTAAGGTGGGAAGCCGGCACCCGATTTGGTTAGAAGTTCCCCGCACTTGACAACTATCCCCGGATCCCCGGGATGGGGAATCATAAACTAAGCCAAGGTCAATTCCGGTGGGGCAGGCCCAGAAAAGGCTAGGCGAAACCCAAAATCCTGGATGGCCTCCTCCAGTTTTCTGGTGCGATTAACTACGAAGTAGGCTAGCGTCGTTGAGTCAAGTAGGTAGGAGTGGCGAAGCGAGCTGGATTGCATATGTAAAGAGCTCGACCTGGCCCATCCACCGACCCTCCAACCCTTTCCCGGTCAAACCTCTGCCCCCCGGCCCTGTCTAGGCCTTGCCACTTTACGCCCCCAACAACCCACAACCCCCCAAAAGAGACATGCGAAAGTGTGGAGAACTCTTCTACTAAACTCTTCTACTACAATATCTAATACCATTATCATGTCCACGAACAGTGCATCGAAAGCGAGGCTTCGCACCAAGACAGGGTGCCTCACATGTTCGTAGAACATCCGTCCCCTTACTCATCCTCCGCCCGCGTCTAACCTTGCGTTCTCAGGTCGGCGGCGCCGCAAGAAATGTGACGAGAAGGTGCCCGAATGCGGATATTGCGCCCGCGCCGGCCGCGAGTGCGCGTGGCCGTCGTCGGCGGACCTACTGGACCGGCGCTTCGCCTCGCACGAGCGTTCGCGGCACCAGAGCAAGAAGGCGTCCTCGAAGCCCCCCGCGGCGCTGGCCCTACTACGGGTCGCGGGGGGCGGCCTCCCACTTTCGGTGCCGCTTGAGCTGCGCCTGCTTACCGAAGCCGGCGCGGCGCACGGCGTCATCTCGCGCGACTTGGAGATGGTCATCTCGCGGCACTTCATCGAGCGCTACTACGGGCTGTTGCTGTTACCTAACGGGCATCCTGGCTTCTACAACGGGTGGATCATTGAGATCCAGGAACTGATGACGCGCCACAAGAGCCTGTATTACTCGCTGTTGGCCAACGCAGCATCGCACATCCACTTCATCGACACGTCATCCACCATGCAGGAGCTTGCGCTAACGTACTACTCCAACTCGCTCAAGGACCTGTCACGCCTGCTAGAGACGGCGGCGCACGAGCTGCAAAACCACAATGGCATATTGATGTCAGTGATGCTTCTGTACCTCCATGGCGTATGTTTCGTCTACAGTCTTCCCGGAATCTTCCGGCTGATCGGAAGGTCTTTTGTCATGCTAACGCGCGCGTCGACAGTGTATGGGCAGAGGCACCTACAGTGACATCCCGCGGCACGTCAACGCCGCCACGCGCATCCTGACCATGCGCCTGCTCGAGGGCCAGATCCAGATCAAGCGCCTCTTCGACAGGCTGGCCATCGAGAGCCTCCTCTACCAAATCTTCTTGGCGACAACCGGCCTATGGCTGGACCCCATAGGGCTTGACTACGAGTTCAATGCCGAGTTCTGGTTCCGCGCCGAGGACCTACTCGAGCGCTCTACGTTCTTCCCGGACCAGCCGCGCAGTGTCAACAGCCCCGTGCTCGGCGTACCCGTGTCACTATTCCGGCTCACCCTTTCCCTTAAGCAGCAACTTCAATGTCCCTTCCGACGTGACCAGGACACCATTGACCAGTTGCGAGGCGAGGTCGAGATGTGGGAGGCGGCGCTGCTCTGCAATCGCGAGCCGGGCGCGGAGCTATTCCCGGGCGATGCCGTCAAGAACCGCCAACAGAGCTACTACCGCGACTCGCTTTACCTTTTCGCCGTCATCGCGTCGGTCATGTTCGAGCAGCTTTCCCTGGAGGTTGACGCCGCCGACGGCCTGCCCATGGCCATGCCAAGCGACTGCTGGCAGGTGGCCAAGGCGGTGCAGATCCTGGAGGCGCGCCGCAACGACGACGGATGGGCCGGTTGCTACATGGGGAACTGGCCCACGTACACGCTGGGCTTCTTTATGAGCTCTGTGGAGCATATTGACTTGATCCGGTCCGAGCTGCAGCGGCGCTGGGATCTGGTCAAGTTCTCGCAGGTCGCGCGGTTCAGGAATGACTTGGAACAGACTTGGGCGGCACGGGAGCGGGTAAAAGTAAGTGCTGGCTTCCATAACAGTTTAGCATTCCGGCACGAGAAGGTACCTGTCGACAGCAGGATATACACCGGGCAAGCTTGTTTGTGAAATGGCTATGCCTACGAGGCTTATCTTCGCCATCGCTAGTTTGGTAAGCTGGAAAATCTAGTCTAAGGCGTAAACGTACTTATCTATATGTGTTTTACTCGTCTTGTCTAACATTTGACTCAAGTACATATAATAACCACTATATTTTTATCGCTCGTTTTACTAGCATCAGACTAGAGAGGAGGATTCGTACAAGCCTAGTTTCCACAGAAGCCTGGCGGATTCTTCGTCAAATAGGTATTCGTGTCTCACAAGACCGATGATACCGGGGAAGGATAATGGTTTTGAACAGATTCGGTATTTTTACCGGGGTCCATTCCCCAGCAGCGTAAGTTAAGTCTATACACCTGCACCTAAGCAAATTCAAGTATTAATTTGTTTTAGTCCACTCCGAGACCTCTGCTAATAGATGTCTTCTAACGTTCCCTAGGTGTGGTTGATGTGAATTCCTTAGAGATAGCTCCTGTATCCCCATTAAATTTGCTCTGAGACGTAACTGCGAGGCGTGGTACAGAGGTTTTAGGCTACCTATTCCGGGCAGGCCTTGTCATGTGGGTATTTTGTCGATCCAGGATACGAGCAGCCTAAACGAAGTTCCTACCTCCTTTGTCAGCGAGCTCTACCAGATGAACAGTGATTTGAGCTCATTCCTAGCATGGCCTGCTAGGAAAACGAGAGCGGTGCTTCGGGGAGTTCCCATATGCGTATGCCGCTTGCTGGAAATAGTAGAAGTTATACCGGAGCGCGCTGGCGACAGGCCCGATCAATCTTTATAATTCTTCAGCTTACACAGGTGTTCTTGCGGCTGATCAAGCTCGGTACTAGCCGCTCGACTCTAGCAACGTCACTAGGTCCTTTAGCTGTCCATAGCAGCTAGTCACTTTCATACTTCTAGGGTTACTTAACATTGCTCTATTATTATATTGGAGCTCGGTGTCTTCTATATATGGAAGGAGGGAACATTGATCAGGTGTAGTTTTGTTACATATAAGTGATGAATTGCTAAGGTCTACAAACTAGTGCGTTCCTGAAAAAAAAGAAAAAAAAGGCATTATTCAGGGATTTGTATGTGAGCTGTTTTGATAGCATCGTCGATGACCTTCCAAGTGTGTTTTTCAACCTGCTTTATCTGCACCTCACTCCAAACTAGTTTATCGGTAACTATATGACCGTTATTGTCAATACAACTCCAGAACCTATCCCTATCCCCCTTCTCCACCGCCGCCGCACACTCGTATGTTCCCTTGAGCATATTGTCGGCACACTTATCGGGTGACACACCAAGCAGGTGGATGAGAGCTCGTGAGCCGGCACGCATATACCACGGGAGGGATTCGATGATGTTGGTTTGAACGATGCCAGGGTGAGCGTGCACGAAGTGTCGCCTAGCGGCAGTTTCCCCGCCTTGTTGCGCAGCATATGTCTGGATCATAGCATCGGTCATTGAAATGCAGTGGTTGGCCACGTTGGCGATGCCATAGTGAGATTTGAGGTCCAGGTCTTCCCAATTGAGCTTGGTTGGGCTGCCGCGTGTACCGTCAAGCACGATGAGCACCTTCGCGTCGGGCTTCAAAACGGGAGTAAGTTCGCGAATCAACAGCTGTCTCCCGTAATAATGAAGCGCCATCTTGCGATCAATGCCTTCTGGCGTCTCCGTCCTCCCTGCTGTTGAAAGTATGCCCTGGGTAAGGACAAGGAGGTCAAGCTTCTGCTCCTGTGAAGACCTGTATGCGTCTGCATATTGCTTGATTGAATACATGGAAGACGCATCGAGGGGCCGAAACTGGATGTTGACATGAGGGATATCTTTTGGCTTACTGCGGCCGCTTATGGTGACCATGGACGACGCGGACTCGGCAGCAATACGGCAGGCTATAGCAAAGCCGATACCGCCAGTTCCCCCGACGATGAGAGCTCTTGTAGCCATGTCTCAGGCGCGTCAATGCTGGGGAAAAGGTGATAACTAAAATACGCTAGGCGTAGATCAGCGCTGACTTAATTATCAATAGGGGCAGAAGGGCTAGAAGGCCTGGATGAGAGTCGCCGATATTTTTTGGAGGGAAGGTATGACTATCTGTTTCTGTCCAAAGCGGGCTGCAACAATTTCTATAAAACAAGTTGAAAGTTCTTATGCAGGTTGGCGCATGCCACGCGTCCTGGGGATGGATCATTACAAAGCTCGGGGAAACCCGCCTCCTGTTAGAAAGAAATAGCCAACGGAAATTCTCCGCAATTGGACCTAAAACAGACTACCGGAGATAAGTTTCTTCCCCGGCGGGTTACTTCTAGAACCCGAAACACCGCCAGCTGTTAGCTACCAGTCGCTCACAATCTTCATAGATTAGAAGTTAATTTCTCTTTATAACTAAGTATTATTATTATTATTATTATTATTATTATTATTATTATTATTATTATTATTATTATTATTATTATTATTATTATTATTATTATTATTATTATTATTATTATTATTATTATTATTATTATTATTATT
>SJVG01000990.1:0-13244 GCA_034774675.1 Scedosporium minutisporum
CATTCCAAACGCGTGGACTTACACTTGATATCCCCCCCCCCCCCCACTGTGAAATCTCCCAGCCGAGCGCGCATGGCAGTGCAGTACCCGTGGCAGTGGCCTCCGCGGGGCGCTCAATGGTTAGAAACCAACCCACTTCCGGGGGGAGTTTCGTAGCTTTCGACGGTTCGATCCCGATAAGGGCCTTAGAGGCGATCTTTTTGTCATTTTTTTCGTTTTCCATTTCCAGTCGGCATACCTGTGTTTTCTGAGTCTGTATTTTATTTTGTTCTTCTTTTTTTATTACAGCTGTTATACCGGCTTTTCTTTTGGATTGCTCAATGTGTCCGGGTATGCCTTGAAGTTGATAGATGCTTAACTCCGAGGAGTGAAAGACACGATGTTACTGTCAGATTGGCACCATATAAAGGTCAGTTATATCATCTGGATGAGGCCTGTTTGCAGAGAATCGGAAGATGCAGTATTGGCCATTAGCTAGGAATGCAATGGTTAGGCTTGGTTGTGACAATGGAAGCCGCTCGCAGGTTTGCTCACAGCAAAGTGAAGCAAAGCTCGACGGCAACTTATCTGCAGCGCCTGATCCCAAATGCGTACATGTCGCATACCAAGGGCATCGTGGCACAACATTGAGCTTGTTAGCAAGGACTTGCAAGCAACGGCCTCGTAAGCTTCAATGCTCCATTCTCCCTTGTTCCTGGACAATGCCATCAATGCCATACCGGGTATACATGCGTGTACCTGTGCCATTACTCAAATACAGCATGAAGGCTTGAGGTTCCTCGCGGTTCGTTGTACAGCTTCGTAGTTATAGATGAGCTGAGATATGTCAGTTATCATTCTCTCCATGCTCCATCAATGTCTCTTGCGACTCGGTCCACTCTCCACCACCATCGACTCGTTGCCGCTGCTGATCAGGGCCAAAATGCCAGACGACAATGGAGCGAGTTATGCAAAGTCATTCCATAAATCCAAGGTTCCCATTTAACAAGCAAAGGTATTATTAGATCCTAGAAAACCTGGCAAGATACCTTGGGGCAAGATTGAGGGTACATAAAACGTAATAAGGAGATACCCCGCCCTGCCCCTCACCTCACATGTGCTGAATCTACATTGATACAATTGTACCAGCTCCATCAAGTCTGCCTCGAGTCACGTCTGTTGACGTCTTCCTCTAATTCCCAGTGCCCCCCAGCAACCGCATATTATAGTGAAGTCTAGCACCACCTATCATCGAATTGAATGCCCTTGACGTGGTGTTGTCAGTCTTCAAGTCGCGCATAAAAAAACAACATTTGAACTCTGCCCCTCCTTCGTTGCGGGTCGTTTTTAAGGCGGGGAAACATTTACCGTGAACATCCAGCACCCATCCAAGCAATTACCATTTAGATCCTTCACTCCATCTCTTCCGTTCTCCCCCAACCAGAGCAAGTGACTTTCTTTCCTTTTTAACCCACGAGACTGAGCCTGCAGCTTTTTTGCTTTTCTCCTTCCACGGAATTTTCTTCAGCCCTGTAACTCATACACACAACACAGCCCGAGATGTCCTGGCAAGGTATGTGCGGTGGAAGTTCCCCTAGAGCTAACCCCACCTCGCATGATGAAAGTCGACAGCTAACGCACGCAACCGCCGCGATATAGCTTATGTTGATAGCAGGTAAGGAAGCTTCTCGATCTCGAGCGGGATATGTTAGACTGTTACACGATGCGATAGAAGCTAACACTAAGTTTCTTTAACGCTCAGCCTTCTCGGTACCGGCCATCTCGACAAGGCCGCCATTCTCGCCGGCGACGGTGCCAGCACCTGGGCGACTTCGGCTGGATTCCAGGTAAGAATCCATACGATCATACAGATGTGCCGAGTCGGGCCCCGTTCTTGAGGGGATCACTTCTGTGAACCTGCACTCTTCAACATCCGAACGAACGATTTGCTAATTGCTCCGACTTTCTTACAATATAGATTAGTCCCGAAGAAGGCAAAGCGATCGCCAAGATACTAGGCGGTGACAACTCCACCGTCTTCGCCGATGGTTTCCACATTGGCGGTGAGCGATACATTGCCTTCAAGGCTGAGGATAGGAGTTTGTACGGACGACAGGTATGAAAGACCTCTCTGCCCGCCCTCCCTGACCGTCATCTATTTGTCTTGGGACTAACCCTCCCTTTTCTTCCCTTAGGGCAAGAACGGCGTCGCCATTGTCAAGACCAAGCAGGGCATCATTGTTGGACACTACGGCCCCTCGCACCAGGCCGGAAACGCTGCCAACGTTGTGGAGAAGCTTGCCGACTACCTCATTGGACTCGGCTACTAAAGTTTGATACGAAGGTGGAATAACAAAGAAGATGGAGAGGTGTGGAATGTTCGGGGGCCCATCCATCTTGATGTCGAGATGGTAACGGCCTGGGCCGCTTTAGGGGATGTTGGTGTAAGGTCGAAGGGAGATTGAGGTTTAGGGGCGGATACATCTTTCCTCCATTCTGTCAACCCTTTGGCTCTTGTTTTTTCTGCAACTTGATGGAACTCAACGGGACTTTTATTAGATGGTGAGGTTGACGAGGCCTTTGTCGTCTCTTGTCAGCCATGATAGCCCAGTTAGGGAACGGATTGATTGTCGCTTGCTGAAATCCCTCAAGGATCTTCTCCCAAGACTCTTCTCACCTGTTAAGAGCGATGGCAAAGTGTAACAGAACAAGAATAAGCCGACTCTACTGGCGGCCATTTATTAGTGAACAATATCTTCCTAAATTGCCCGTTGCCCCTTTTCCGGACCCATCTTCAATTTACCCCGGTCTACCAACTCCAGCATCGCCATTATGGTACAGCGAAAAGCATGTCTAATAAAACATCCTCTTCAAAGAAACGCCCAAGATTAGCCAAGGAATAAGAAAAGGACAGGCCAGAAACGTTTCCACGTATAGACCGAGACTCGTGGTTTGTAAAAAAATAACTCCCAGATAATAGAACAATAATGTCGTGGTATCATCCCTTTATGCTGCTCCCGTTCGGTACACCCCGCTCGAAGCCCCAATCGATCGGGATAACGGTCCAGAAAACGGTCGATAAGGCGAACGTTGGTCGGCCGACTGGAGAGGGAGCGACAATATAGATATCGTGAGGTTTGTAGCGAGAACTATCGTCATGCGGAAAGGACGGCTGGCCACTTTATACAGGCAACTCGGCGTTCCTCCTCCCCAAGCCTGCCCTATCGACTGCCATCCCGATGTAAGGTCCGACGACAGGCACATTCCGCGCGAAACCAGCAATCGTACCGAGGAAGTCGCCGAAGAGAACCACGATTCCGTATAGCTCGACGAGGAACCCTATGAGGGTCCAGCGCAGAAGGATAAGGGCGAGACCGCCGAAGAAGGCCGCCGTGCCTTTGAGCTTCTGTTTGCGCGCGAAGAAGAGGAGGGTCTTTTGCGGGCCGATTATGATTGTCAGACCGATGAGGAAGAGGATCTATAGGTCCCCCGACTATGTTAGCAACTGACTATATCGAGCGCGTGGGAAGTAGGTAGCTTCGTTGGTATGAATCTCGCGAAAGGGGGGAGAGGGGGCTCGTACATTGCCCATGGCAAGCCTGGAAAAGCGCAGTCTGTTAGTGATCCGGTCTCTTATCACTATGCTAGGGGGCTCTTGACTCACATGGCTCGATCAAAGAAAAGCATCACGCCTCCGATGAGGAAGAATCCTCCTGAAAGACCAGACGGTTAGTCAAGCTGTGCAGGCAAGCTACCATCGCCGGACGGAAGCTCCGGGCGCATCAACGCGCGGACTCACCACCGGTGCAGAATGCCACTCCGATCTCTAAAACACGATTCCGTTAGCGATTTCTCCACCACAAAGACCTCCCATCACTGCCCGAGTCGCAATGCGACGCATTTGCGCAAGCGACACGTGAGCAGATATGATAAAGGGGGCATTCCTCATCCTTGACATACTTTGGGAGTCTGATAACCACATTGACGACATTCTGGGCAACTTTTAAACAAAAAATCCACTGCGACGTAGTAGGAGACGTAGTAGGAGATCTTCGAAGCTAATTCGAGGAAAAGATCGTTTAGATCGAGCGTTCGGTAAATGGATGGGTTGTAGGAAAGCACGGCGTTTCAGGCGCGGGCCTTGTCGATTTTCTTGGCGAAGCTTTGATTGGGGAAAATCGTGGAGGAAGCAGGCGCAAGGTGTCTTTTTGACAGCCTTTGGATGTAGGTGTGACGAGGACGTAGGAATGTCGACAAAGCTACCCGCTCGAGACTGTTTGAATGGAAAAGTGGGAGCCTGGCTGTGGAATTGGGATGAAGGAATGAGGAGAAAAGACAAAGGCTTTGAGATATCGAGAAAACTTTCTTTTTTCTTTCCTTTTTTCTTAGTCGGCACCCATGTAACGAACACGAGGAGACTGGCTAAACAGTCGTCACAAGCCAGCAGAGGTAATGTCCTTGGTCTTGGTCTGCAGAATCTTGGACAGTCTTCCGTGGCAATCGAGACTTGGATTGGTCAGTGCGCGGGTCTCCGCGGTTTTTGGACGGCTCAGGGGCAAGGTATTATTAGCGCTCGAGGCCTAAACTTGGCGGGAACAGGGGAGCCCCTGGCCTCGATATGCCGGGTCTCTGGTTGGCTGGTATGCAAGTTAAGTATGAACTTGGGGGTACGAAGAACTTTGCTGGCCCACCAAAAGAAAATTAATTTTGGGGACAATTTTCTCTTGAGAAACTTCTCTCCTCAACCAACATCAGCTCATGTTCCAACTTCCTACGAAGAATGAGGAGAACAACGAACGCGAACAGCACCCGAGACTTTATCTCAAAAGCTCACGGGACAATCGAAGAATTCGTACCGTGGGAAAAAGGCTCGTTGCTTGTGCCTTTGGCACGTAGCATAGCTCAACTTCGACACTTTGACAGAGATTGAGGTCAAACACTATCGGCAGGACCCTCGACTCCAGGCTCGAACGATTCAGCAATTCCTGCCCTTCTCTGACTACGATTGAATATTGGGGCGATACAGTATCAAGTGATACGAAAGGACAACGCTGGTATTTCTCTATCTGCTTTCAACCATCCCCTGCCGCGACGGTCAGGATGCCTCGCGCACCTGGCAACTGAGATGTGTTTTCTCTATACATCTTCGGTATCTTGTCGACTTTGGCGGAGAACAAACCATGCTGTCACGATTAAGCCGGAGCGTCAGCTGCCATCCTCCATCGAGAGGTGGAAGGTGCATAGCTGGGGCTTGATTTTGTTTGGCCGCACATGCCTCGGAAATATGAGTTTTCTTAATACTAAAAGAAGTAGGCTCATGGAGAGTAGCGTTCATTTTCAATTTTTGATAGACTGAAAGAACGTAGCATATTGGCCGTAGTTCGCCGAGTGTTGATTCGTCTCCGTTTTGTAATAGACCTTATAATGATATATCCCGCATTCTACACATGCCATTAAACTCCTTTAAAACGCCAGCCCAACAGACTGTGATCCAGCAACCATAAAACTCCAGTCCCACGCATGAATAAGAACAACACCGGCGAATAAGTAGCATGAACAAATTCTGCCTTGAACCTCCCCTTCCCTTATTTCAAGACGGTATGAGCACCCCTTGCCTCAAGGTATCGCTCGGCAACCACATGCGAGAATCCCCTAATCAAATTAAACACTTCCCGATCATGATACCTCAACCTCGTCTTCGGATCCAAATAAGGCGCTGGCAAACCCGTCACATCGCAATACCTCTTAGCATAGGCCAAAGACGGCGCCGACTCGATATTCGTATACGTCGCGCTCGGAGCCGTAGCCGCCCCAGCAGGGCGAAGCGACTTCTCCAACACCAGCTTGGACAAGCTCCGCGACGCCTGCGCAAGATTAGGCTGCAGCGAGCTGGGTGATCCGTTGCTGGCTCCGGCCGGCGTCGAGGTTCCGCTCGTCGAAAGGCCATCGTCGTTGGGCGTCGCGGCTCCGCTGTTGTCCTGTGGAGTGGCGAGAGCTGAGGCTTCGCGCCTCGAGGCGTCGCCGAGGATGGCTTTGATGTTCTTGTTGCGGCGCTGGTTGGGTCGCCATTTGGGGTTGCGGAAGGTCTTGTGGATGGAGTGGATGTCGAGCTCATCGATGAGCTTTTGGTGCGCAATCTGCGCTTCTGTCGGACCGGACGACATTGTGTTTTTGTGGGGGTTCGAGTGAGGGATATTCGGTGCGTTATAAATTTGACGATCGAGGCAGTGGATATGGGATGGTGTTGTGCGGGATTCGGTGAGGTTTCAATGTTGCTGTGTGGAAAGTTGAAGGCGGAGAGACTGAGCGTTCTTAATCCACTTTCTTTAGCAGCTATGTATGTTTGGTCCAACTGCCATTCTGCCACTCTTTACCGCCTCCTCCTCCAGTCTATATCTCCTAGTAATATCACAAGCTCAGTTAACGTCAACACCAGACTCTTGACATTCAAAGAGCAAAAGTGCTAGGCATCATGGTATGAGCTGCCCGTCAAAAACTCGCACATGAAGTAAATTTCTGGATTCTAACACGGCATGTAGGAGAGCCCTCATGAACACCAGCAGAATCTTCTACTATCCCGAATTATCACCAATGTGGTATTTATACCCCACTAACAAAACAAAACGCGTCATGGCTACAAGCTCACAAGAGAATTAGGAGAAACTTAATGAAGCCGTCGCTGTTATGAACAAGGCTCTTCAGGTATATATGTTTTCCTATACGTACTCCATGATGGCCTTAGATCTGGGAACTAATAACGAGAAGGAAATCAACGTCCAGAATATGAACGTCGAGCTTGTGGCACAGATGTTCAAGAACTACCAGTCCAATGTCCTTTTCCATCTCGAAGGTAGGAAGCCTATCTACGTGATATTTCTTGGTGCTTCACTGCTAATTTCCCATCTTCAGCCACGGAAACCCTACAGCCTCCTTCCTGAAGACATGCTGCTGTTTTAGAGAGAAGAGGAGAGCGGGGCCATATCTTCATGAGGAATGAGGAATGAAGGGTGACGATCGGGCAGGAGCAATGGAACCGGATGTACCTAACGATCGAATTACGCGCTTAATGTGACTTATAATGCCCGAATCTTCTCAACTTGTAGACAAGCTTATTCTTTCTGTCCATGGTGCCTCTTGATGCCGTGCAATCCATATTAAGGACTGCCCGTTAGGACCTTCGCCTAGAGGAGCCGGGGCCGTCATGGGATTTTATTGTTGGAATTCAAGCCTCGTTGAACCAACTCGATTTTAAATAGCCATAAGAACGGACATGGAAACGTTTCTAGTTTATGGCTCATTGTTTTCTTCTCACAATATGTTGCATACCAGTTGTCTGTGGATGTTCTCTGGTGCGAGTAAGTGCTGGGGATTCTCCAGTTGGCTCGGGCTGTTACCTTGTGCTGCCAGCTGGAATCTTCACCTGTTCGATCTCGATTGCTCGATTGATCTTGTGAAAGTTGAGACGCGACCGACCACTTCCCAAGGTCTGGACCAATATGCGACCATAATCTAGGCCAGCCTCTTGTCTGTTCTTTTGATTCATGCTCACCACCAGAACCATGCTAGTGTGACTTTAATAGCAGCTGTGAAAAATCCTGACCAATTCGGTCCAACTACTTCTCCCTTCCGCCCTCTTATCCAACCCATCCTCCTCGTCCATTTTCATTGCGACAAAGACATATTTGCTCTCAAGCTTCATCTCCCACAACCGGCCACACTCGACCTATCATCAACTTAATACGGTATTCGGTTTCCCAAGTCCTTCGAATAGCTAGTCTTCTACCCAGGGACCCCGAAAGCCCTTGACAATGGCGCCCTCCGCAATCGAGGAGAGCTCCTTTATCCTTCCCGACAAGAAGCGACCGCCTGAGCGCACCTATCCTGCCGCGAAGATCTTCCCCGTCCGCGAAGCCCGATTCGAAAAACCAATACCTGTGCAAGAAGATGGGCGTGAGAAGGCTCTAGCGAAACCATCAGGCGGCGCTGTCATTGTCATTGACAATGGTGAGCATCTCCCGTCCCCCCCACATCGTAAACTGGTACAGCTCGCTGATCGACCGATTTCCTAGGCTCCTCACATGTACGAGCGGGGTGGTCCTTCGAAGACACTCCCCGTCTTAGTATCCCCCCGATTATGGCCAAATATCGTGACCGCAAGCTTGGCAAGACATACTCCTTCGCCGGATCCGACTGCTACGCCGACACGACGGCCAAGGGCCATGTGCGGTATGCCTTCGAGGCTGGAACCGGCATTGTCAGTTCGTGGGATGTCATGGAACATGTTCTGGACTATGTATTTCTCAAGCTTGGGATGAATGGAGTGGATGGCTCCATTGACATGCCCATCTTAATGACCGAGGCCGTCGCCAACCTGCCTTACTCCCGCAAAAGTAGGCGTCTCCCTTCATCCCCCCCCCCCGGGTTGCCTCTGGAGTTGTTTTGGCTGACGTTAATCTTCTCTTTCATCTAGCCATGACCGAAATCCTGTTCGAATGCTACGGCGCACCCTCCGTTACCTACGGAATCGACTCTCTCTTCTCCTACAACTACAACGGTGGCCAAACTGGATTGGTGGTGTCATCCTCCTATACTTCGACCCACGTTATACCTGTGTACAACTCCAAGGCCATGTTGGCGCAGGCCACCCGCCTTAACTGGGGCGGATGGCACGCGGCAGAATATCTTCTGAAGCTAATCAGGCTCAAGTATCCGTCCTTCTCTGGAAAGCTCAACCACTCTCAAGCTGAGTACATGCTCCGCGACTATGGATATGTATCCACGGACTACAATCAGGAACTTCGGGGCTATCTCGACTGGACCGGCCTCGAGGATCGCAACATAGTGATTCAGTACCCGTACACCGAGGAGGTGGTTATACAGAAGAGCCAGGAGGAGTTGGATCGCATTGCGGAGAAGAAGAGGGAAAATGGTCGAAGGCTACAAGAACAGGCCGCCAAGATGCGCCTCGAGAAGCTCATGCAAAAGGAGAAGCAGCTTGACCGGTATAAGAAGATCCAAGAAAAGCTGCCCGACCTCAACAAGAAGGAAACCAAGCGTTTATTAGACGACAACGACCTCAAGGATGAAGTGGCGCTGGAGAGGATTATCAGAGATCTCGACAAGGCTGTACGGAAAGGCCGCATGAAGGATGTAGGAGGCGATGAGGAAGAGGCGGAGGTGCCCGTCTTTGACCTGCTTGACATTCCCGACGAGGAACTCGACGACGCCGGTATTAAAGCCAAGAAGCAGCAGAGGCTGGCGAAAGCTAACTACGATGCCCGCCAACGAGCAAAGGCTGAGAAGGAGGCCGAAAAGGAAAGAATAGCAGACGAGAAGCGAAAGGACGAAGAGCGCCGCGTGAACGACCTCGAGTCCTGGCTGCAGGAACGCCACCAAGCGCGCGCCGACACTCTGCAGAAGATGAAGGAAAAGGAACGCCTGAAGCAGGACCTCGGCAACCGGAAATCCCTCGCTTCCCAGATGCGCATGAAAAACCTGGCCAACCTCGCCTCGGACAACCCCACCAAGAAGCGGCGGCGAGGCGGAGACGACGACACCTTCGGCGCCGACGACGAGGACTGGGGCGTGTACCGCGACATCGCCGACAACCCCTCGGACGACGAGGAAGAGGACCTCCTCGGCAAGCTCACGACCCTCGAGCAGGACCTCCTCCTCTACGACGACGACTTCAACTACGACGACACCTGGGAGGCCCAAGCCGACTGGAGCAAATCCCTCCTGCACGCCTGGTCCCGCGGACCCCGCCCCTACAACCCTTCCTCCCAGGCCGAGCTGAACCAGATCCACCTCAACGTCGAGCGCATCCGCGTCCCCGAGGTCCTCTTCCAGCCCTCCATCGCCGGCGTCGACCAGGCCGGGCTCGTCGAGATCGCGGGGGACATCCTGAACCAGCGCCTCGGAGGCATGCCCAATCGCGACGACTTCCTCCGCGACATCTTCCTCACTGGCGGAAACACGCTCTTTAAAAACTTCGACGAGCGTCTGCGGAACGAGCTCAGGACCCTGCTGCCTGCGGGGTCGCCGCTGGTTCTCCGCCCGGCGAAGGATGCTATTCTTGATGCTTGGAGGGGCGCGGCGAGGTGGGCGGGGACGTCGGCTTATAGGGGTGCTGCTGTGTCGAGACAGGAGTATGAGGAGAAGGGGTCTGAGTATTTCAAGGTATGGATTCGTCTACTTTGCGCCCCTGGATATTCTTTTACGTCTTCTTTTTTCTAACCTTTTCTCTCTCTAGGAGCATAACCTTGGTAATGCATTTGTATAGTAGAGATGCTAGACAGTGGAGAGAAAGACCTTAAGGGAAGGCAAAGGCTGAAAATACTTCCGTTAAGGCTAGGTGGTTCTTTCTTTTCTTCATCTTTCATGGAGATCACGGTGCTTTTTCTGGTGGATGGTGTTTGAAATGGAAATCGGAAGGAAGCAAAGCAATTGTCTGTTCATCTTTTTCGGGATTGTGTAAAGTCTTTTGAGGTAGCATCTGGAGCAAAAAAAAGCAGTCGTTTCCAACTGCCAAAGCAACATCAACATCTAAATAATACCATGTGATGAACAAGTCAAGAGGTAGGTCATCTCTGCACAACAGAGATGCCTACACTCAGCTCTACTGTTTTACACTCCATGAGAACAAGTAAACGTTTTGGAAAGGGTGACTTTGCTGTCGAATTCCATAGTAAAATCTATTCCTCGCCCATATCCCATTCGAATCCGAATCCATCTCCAATGGCCAATCTCAACGGGACGAGTACGATGATAAAACGAATTCTTACATACGAAAAAAGGAGGACGCAAGAAAAAAAAAAGCGGCGTTAAAGAGAATCACAAGTTCACCACCGCAAAGAAAACTCTGAATATCAAATGCCATTCGAGAGGGGGACACAAGAAAGAAGTCAAGGAAGAGCCTCATATTTTTTCCGAAAAACGCCTGGGACCTAAACTGGCTTCCTCGGATTCTCGAGGGCTGTAACCACAACGCCTTTAAAAGAAAAAGAACGCGAAAAAAAAAGGAGACGGGGGTAAGGAAATCGTCGAATGTATGGAAAAAAGAAAGAAAATTCCTATCGTGACAGGAGGGGGAATGACACAGTGCGCGACTCTTTTTTTTCAAAGCAGATCGAAGAAATCGTCGGGCAAGGGAGGGTATACGGACTAGGCGAGACCGTCCACTTGCATCGATACTTGTCGGTCGATGTCCTCCTGGTCGTTCTGGTCATTCGGGATTTCCTGCTGCGGCTGCGGGCGATCGCCCATGGGAGCGGGGGGTGTCATGACTGCCTGGGCAATGGCTGCTAGAGGCTCAGGCGCGGCAGCAGTCGTCTGTGGCTGGAGCTGGGCCTGCTGCTCAGGGGCGGGAATGTTATTCGCTTGCTCGGGGGCGGCCGTTTGCTCGGGGTTCAAGTTGAGGCCTGGCGGAGGAGACGGGATTTTTGCTTGAGATTCCAGGAGCTCTGCTTGCAGCATAGACACGTATTCCCGGTAAAGGGCATTCTGGGACGAGAGATAGCGGTAGGCCTGTTCATATCTAGCGACCTCGCCAACCCGCTCCTCGAGTTTCTTGATGTACTCCTCCTTCCGCCGACGGAAAGCTCTCTGTAAAAGGTAGTTAGTATTTCCGGCGCTCCCTAAGGACAAGGTTAAGAGCTAGTTATCAAATTTACGTACCTGAGCTGCCCGGTTCTGGGCGGCGCGCTTGGATTGGGACAATTCTCTCTTACCCCGGCGGCTTCCGGCTTCTTCCTGGGGTTGGGGGATAGGAGGTGCTTGTTGAGCAGCAACAGCAACAGGAGCAGGGGCAGGGGCCAGCATCTGTTGGTCGACGACCGGTGCGGGAGAGACGTCCGCTTGTGGCAGCGGCGGTAACGGTAGATTGCTGCTAGGAATCATATGCGCCGCTGGTGCTAGGTGGTTCGCCGTGGGCATTATGGCAGACGAAGGCCCACGAAGATCGGGATGGATGTAGTCCTCTTCCTTGGGCTGTGACTGCGGCTGTTGCTGCTGAACATCGACGCCGGGGCGACCCTGCTGGCCTGTGACAGCGCCGATGTCGCCGTATGCATGAGGCGACAACTCTGCGGCGGCCTCGGGAGGACTCTGGTTATCTCCGCCGGCTGGTGAGGCCGTGGCGTGCGACCTTAGTAATTCAAGGCTGGCTTGTAGCGCAGCATCTGGGAGATCTGGCATCATGTTATGTCAGCACTGACGTCGATCGCGCTCCAGATTTATAAATGCGACTAAGATCGATGAGAGCTTTCGGAGAGGTCGAAGAGTGTGCGAAAGAGAAACAAAAAACCGCGGCTACGCAGCGACCTCGACAAAGAGAGGCAGGAGAAAAGGATGATGGGGGAAACCGGCGCGTCACTACGGGAGCCTCGACGAAAAACAAGAACTCTCTCGAATCCAAGAAAGAATCAAGGCTTAGGATATCTTATCTGCGCCAGGACGAGCGACTGCCGAGCCGATTGGAAACGGGCTTGGCGAATCTCGCAATCAGGTCGGCGCCACAAGTTCCTTCCGACTCACCAAAGACATGATCTAAGGCTCGTGGTCATCGGTGGAAGGAATGATGTGGAATGGAGATGAATAAGCTGATTGATGAAGGGAGGAAGGTGCAGTGGATCTCCGCACTCGAGCGGAGGTCGTCGTCGCATCCATCCAGCGCTTCATGGCAAAAAGTGCCGATGGCGCATGCAGCGTGGTGTTGAGCCCTCGCGATATCTTTTATCGATGGGGCCCTTCCATCATCCTCTTGCCGCGCCTCTCACCATTTGCGATGACATCGCATCGCAATTAATAAGACAAACGGGTGCAGTGGAAAACGCTCAGCTTAGGTGATGAGCCCTTGGGGCGCAAAAAGTGTATGTAAGAGAGAGCTGGCGCATGAGATTCGCCAGTAAAAGCCCGAGAGAACCGACCGCGCTGGGATGATGACCAAGCAGTCGATCGGTAGTCGAGATAGTAGAGGGAAGAGGGTAAAGATGTTTTGATGTCGATGTCGCGAAGGGCAAAAGAGACCAAGGGAGGCATGCGCATTGGAATCCAGATAGAAAGCTTCACTTACCAGAAGGTGAAGTAGATGTGGCCATCGTTCGTGCTCGATGAATTCAATCTCGAAGCATTCACAGCGCGGGGTGCTTGAGCTGTTCGCGGATGGGTTTCTGAGTAAGCAGGGTGGAAATCGTAGAGGTGGGAAGAGGGAGGATATGAGAACATATGTCAGCCTAGTAGGGAGGGGGAATGGGATTAAGCTCGGG
>SJVG01000991.1:0-13233 GCA_034774675.1 Scedosporium minutisporum
GGACAAGGGAGGGGAGGGGCGGTAGAAGGTCCGGAATATGGGAGGCGTGGGCCGTAGAGGTAACGGCAGTATTACGGGGGGACAATAGACAACTCGAACATTGTAGTGTACATTGGACATTCAACCCCAGAGGGCATCAATGGGAAGCTAGCACCGAGGCAGGCAGGGGGAAGGAACATTGAAGCAACGCAACAGCCCGGGCTGGTGCCAGGCCAGTTTTTGCAGCGCCAGCGCAACGCGGGGCGACACTGCCTGGTTCCCAAGAACAATTACTACATGCGGGAGACATTAGGTGCTGGAGGCAGATGGGGCTGTACACGCATGCAGTAGCATCACAATCGATGGGAGTCCGAGTTGGGCCATGTAATAGCCATGTACACCATCCAGCATGCAACTGTGGACACAGGGCCCTCTCCGGGCGCCTCTTTCCTAGGGCAGAGAAAGACACATCGATGGGGTGTTGCCAAACCTGCAGGCTCGACTGGGTAAAGCCGAAGTCGATTTCTTGTTCGCCCAGTGCTCCGAGCCCAGTGGGCAGATCCCAGTCCCGGCGGTAACCACGCCCCTCCCTGCCTCCCCCATTCCTTCCGGTTTACCCCCTGTTGGAGTTTGGTACCGGTCTCGGTGGGGTGGCTCGATGGGGCTAACTGCAGCGTCAGTTGCGGTAAATATCCTAGCTTAGTACTGGGCTCAAATGTTCCGTTTTCCAGCTGGGGAGTGTATTTCAGCACCTGTCAAGCCTGAGGAAGCAACGATGAATATTCTTCAGCCAGCCAGGCGTTACCTACACCCCTCCCCTGCAACATCGTGGACCCTTCTACTGGTACTTGTAAATCGAAGGATTGAGCGAGAACTCCTTTGCCCAAAGCAGCTCTTCTCCGTCTATCCATGATATCATTGATGAATGTCTGCAGTACGCACTCAACGACGTTGTGAGAGCCGGTAACCTGCAACCCCTCGGCCTGCCCAGTACAGCATAGCACAGGACCGGTGGCATTGATGCTAGCGCACGCTACGGAGCTGCCTTCACACGTCTACGTGAGGGTTCTGCACAAATCCAACATGGGCTAGGCGATTCTCGAGAGGGCATCGAGTCAGTGAGGATTAGGCACGGCCTTTACCATGAAGGGCTTGATATCTGGCAAGTCCAGATCCGGCACCATCAGCATACACCCTAGCCTTGATCTGGCTACCTCACGTCCATGGATGGTGACATCAAATGGCTTGTCGGACAGGCGGACAGGCGGACAGACGCTAAAAAAAAACCACTCGAGGACACTACACTACCCTACTACACTATATTCTCCTCCCTGCCCGTGCTTTGTGGCACTAGTCTCAGGGGTCTCGGCTGTCAGCTCGAGGTCCCTCTCTAATCCACTCACCACCGTCTTTAGGAAGAGGGGTCATGAAGGAACATACGAAGTTGCATCAATTAACTACTATACTTTATACGATGTAAAAAGTGCACGGTATCGTATTACCTATGATGGTCTCGGAAATGTTAGGGAGAGAACCAAGGAAGAAAATTCAGGCTCTCCGAAGGCGGAGCGTAAGGCATGGCATTCGGTTTATCTTATGGTGGTTACTTCTTCGGGAGACTGAATATTAGTACCCTAGTAGAAAGAAGGTGTGCAACCACAACCTCAGAGCTCCCAAGCCATCATCAACACCCACTTCGATATATTGAATTAGTAAATTTCATATTTTATTACTCGACCATGTATCCAACGAGTCTCCTTCGATTTTCGGGACGCGAATGTCATGACGACGCAAGGCCCAACTAGCGGACCCGTCCAGGCAACAGAAGCCCTCTTTGGAGAGGCGAAACAAAGAAACGAGGAGAGGGCAGTGCCCCAAGCTTTGCTGCATGTGCATGCATCACTACAGGGGGAAGGGAAAAGAGAGACACCATTCCTAGTGGTCCTGTAAATCGGAGAGGGAGGGGTGAGAGGATGAACTTCTAACGGACCACATTATAGCTGAAAACCCTTCAGCACTCATGAAGACCCTGCTCGCCTGCGCCACCACAGTCCCCATGCTACCTTAGCCGTTGATTATCTCTTTTTTCTGTTCTTCCACCATATCTAATCCCTTCCATGAGGTGCAGGAAATATATGGGCCCGCAGTATATTTTACGGAGTACTCCGGAGAGTCCTAAGTGTCGCCAAACTGATGGGGCAGCAGCAGTTCGAGGTGCCTAACAAGCGGGCCTTTCATCATGCATAGGGCCAGCGATGCTTGGAACCTTTTTTTAGAAGGCCACTGCGAAGGCCGCCTCGCCTGGTTGCCTCACAATTATCGGGCAATGCGATCCCCCGACGAAGGACGAGTTGTCGGCCTCATATGGGCAGACACTGCAAGATCAATCAATGCAAGCGACAAGTTCCATGCATTCAACAGGAGATGTCTTTTCTGCCGAATCTGGCAATCTAGCGAGCCATTAAATCGACGCGCTATACTGGTAATATCAGGGTAATGAAGACTCATACGAAGTAGATAGGGCTCCGTTTCCTGGTGTCCAGTAAACCCGCCAAGTGGCGGATCTTCCGCTCGGCGCACAGATGCCGCCATCAGGAACCCTTGTGCTGGGATTGCCCGGTTTGGTACTTGCGAGCTGGGAATAGTTACTCTTGACCATTGCCTATAATTCTGTCCATTATAGGGAACGAAGTAGTACTTCGTAGATGGTGGCTGGAACCCAGGTTTCACCGTGCATCCACATTTGACTGTCGAACTGGGGAGTCTGACGGTATCACGGGGTCGATTGCAGCAAATGAGGACACCGACAATTTTTTCCCTCTTGTTTTCTTTCTGTCCTTGTCTTCGTTGCTTTCTTGTCCGGGGTACTTTGTGTCGATGTCGATCATGTCCTTGGAGATGGGAAGGAGGGGGGTATTCATCCAATGCTCGCTTCGGACAACCATAACAATGGCATGTTCCAAGCCCATGTAAAACAGTAAGGGACTTGTCACATACAATTGATGTTAACATCACCATGCTCACTTAGATTAGACGGAATTTCGTACTGGCATTGATATCATGCTCTAGCACATACGTAGGATCGTATGTATCCTTGACCACATACAATACACTGCTCTCCTCGTACATGTAAGACACATCCTTCATGCCTTCGTACGTCTCGGACGATGGCGCATCTCACAACGACTGAATATTACACGCTCTCCACGAACCACACCCTATACAGCCTAGAACCTCATGACGGGATGTCATCAAGGACACCATGTTTCACCTGCACGTGTGATGCGGGTGTAAGGTAGCTCCCGCAACCACTCGGGGTTGCAAAAGACCGGCCTCGGCGCTTCGCCATACACGAAATGAATGAGAAGTTTTTTTTCTGATGTTTCTTTAAAGCAAAATGCACACGCCGCGTTTGACTCACCTTTTTTGGACTATTTTTTTTGACGTATTGGACTCACGTCGGTGTTTTCTTCGACCCGAGACTATAATAAGACTATGGCGGGGGCGAAATGTACAATACGCGAGACTTTGTATCATGCATCGGCCAAGGGGGACGTACTCGGACGGACCAGTGTGTGAGTTTATTCGAGTTTCTCCCAAGTCGCACCGCGTGATGCAGCCTGGCTAACAGATATCAAATGAAAGGAAAGAGAAATCCCGAGATGGACCATACCACCATACCCAAGCCCAGCCTGTCACTCAGCTCGCCCCAGAGCTCCCGAACATTGAACCTCCAGAATCGTCAATGCCTCATGTAAGCGACATGTCGCCTTACTTCGTATATTTGTACTGCTTCCGGATGCCGGATTATATGCAAGATAGCATGCAAGGAAACGCACGTACTTCGTACACTTTTTCCCTTTCCCTTTTCTTGTGCATTTTAATTATCCTGGCTTTGTTTATTGGGGCCCAACGGTTTCTTTTCCCATACTGTTGGGGTTACGATCATGGATGCGTAGAAGATGAAGTTGAATCAAAGTAAAATATAATAATATCAAAAGAATTTGCAAGTGAGTGCCGGGAAATGAAAGGGAACAGGCTGTCGAAACGAAACAAATACTCGAAGCTCATCTGAGTGACACCCACACCTAAAAACTCGAGGGACACTATTGTTTCCCCCTCGTTTCCCAGGAGCCAGGACCAGGATCTCTCAGAAGAAGAATGGGAAGGCTTTGAAGCCCGGGAACTTCCTCGGATTATTATTATTTTCCTTCTCGGGAAACGTCAATCTCAAATCCCAGCTCCTCAGGGTAATTTTTCCCAAATTTCCGCTTATGCGACTTCTGCTAGGAATGGAACTCAAACTGCGAATGTGGTGTGTGGGACCTTTGGGGGGTGTGTATCTGTGTATAAATTCGACGAGCGGCGCGTCCTCTTCTTGATCCCATTCGGTGTGAGAATTGACAGCCTTGAGTTTAGATTCATGAAATTATGAGATGATGGCATGATCTATTTTGTTATTTTCCTTTTCGTAGAGCCTACTGCGCCGGAAATTGGCTGCTCTTACATGGTCTTCCAGTCAGAGAGGGTATTGCAAAGGTGTAAGACAGACCAATATGCATGGTAACCTCGTCCTAGCTAGTATCAATAAAACCTTTGACAAAAGCGCCGAGGGTAAACTACTAATTACTGATGAAGTGCAGATAACATTCAATAAAGGAAATAAAAAACATGAAAAGAGAAAAAGAATGAAGAGAGCTGTACTATCCGAAACGAGAGAGGTATGCTTTCTTTCCATCGGAGCTTCGCAAGCGACGTTGCTTCTCCACAGAGCCAGGCCAACATGAAACTTGCCAGGCGCAGCACGCTACCTCGAACCCCATAAAGTGAGAATCAGATCATCTGGGCGTCTACATGACTGTTCCTTTTTGGCATCGAAGAAGGGGGAGGGGTTCAGAGTAGTACGACGAGTGGAGATCAGCCCAGGCCATAAGGAAAAGGGGTGGGTAACGAACGGCTCGAGGTATCAAGCATGACCATTGACAATGTACGAAAGAAGCCATCCGGGGTAACGAAAAGAAACACAATGAAGAGAATCCCTTCTTTTCTTTCGTTTCTGAACTTCTGCGTAAGCTTGGTTTCTCAGTCCCGCTGTTTGATACCCTGTGCTTTTAGCGCGTGATAGCAAAGGGGCGTGAGGAGGATGTGCCCCTCGCCCGGCAGGATGGACCGGTTCCATGGGATGTCGCATATCCAAAGGAACGCCCATTTTCCTGTCAGATTTACTAAGTCTAAAGCGGAAAGAGGGGGTTCAGAACTGCGTATAGTGTAGAAAAAGATCCAACAAAGTCGTTGCATTGACATGCGAGGTAGGTATACTTCCGAGTGAAAAGAGGTGCAAAGTGAGAAGGGGGGATCTGGATGATGGATCTCGGAGCAAATCAGCGGTTGGAGAAGCACTCTTGAGAAGGTTGCAGCAGGGAAGCGAGAAGGTGTGTCAGAGGTGAAAGTGCACTTCTGGGCTCTAATTGGCTGTTCACCAGAAATACCAGTACGAGCGATGTGGAGGTGGTGAGGAGGAAAAGTGATGATACGAGAGCCTATTGGTCTAAATGCCGAATAGCTCTGAGCGGAAAATGACCAATGAAAATGCGTAAAGGACTCGCTCTTTCATCTACATCTTCTCGACTTTGTCTTGTCTTGGGATCGGTCCCCTTTTGGTTGCTGTTTCGGGACAGGGAAACTCACTCCTCGTACTAGTACTCGGTTCGTTTCGGTTAACACAACTCTAGATACGGACGATACGGTGCAAAGACTTTCTGGTTACGATTCTGTTGAAGGAGATGTCCCACGACGACAGGAACTTCGCGGCACGTGCACAGCTGCAGCGCAGTCATATCAGAATCTGCAAATCATGCCCTGGCGCACGCCAGTCGGGATCGTGGGAGTATTTGTCTCCTGTTCTCGTGAGATATTCGAGATCTGCAGTCATGCAGGAAGTCGCGAAAGCTGGCTTAAAAAACCTGCCCCTCGAGTCTCGTGGCCAGCCTACGAGGATTGGCGGCATGACGGCTTGCGTCCAAGGCATTATCCAAAGGCAAGTTTCTATCGTAACAGAAACAGGAACGAGGCATACTCCCGTTGGATGATAGCCATTCCCATCCTGTGCACACTGAGGGAAGACGACGCGCCAGAAAACGAGGCCAAGACGCGTTATCATGCTCGTTGAAACCACGGTAGCGGATATGCGGGCATCGGTCATCCCCTCGGGGATTGAGTGGTGGGTGCAAGTCGCACATTGTGGCAGGCTTCGGGGCTTCGGCGAAACGACACACGAATGTGTGGCTGGCCCCCACGCACATCACTGACGACATTCCCCACGGAGCCCTGGTCCCCACGCTAGCCTGTTCTTGACTGGCGAACCCCCAACGGCTCGATATTCAAACAATTCAGAAAATTGTGGCTCAGCCAGGCTGTTCGAGACGGGCCAACCTCGCATCTGTTGAATGCATAAAAGAGGGACATCTTTGAGGAGAATTGAGATGCCCAAAAAAGCCCAGCTTGCCGATTGCTGGATTTCTGCCATTTGGGCTCCAACATGTAGGGACTTTCTATTTTCCCAATCTTCGGACGGCGAGTCCGTGAAGGGACCACCTCGGACATGTCGGTGAAAAAACAGGCTAATGTGGCTCCTGCACGTGTGGATTGTGGCTGGGTCAATGCCTCCACGGCGATTGATGCTATTTTTGGCCTGGAAAGGCACCAAGGCAGGGAAAAATAGGTGGGCAAGGGTCTTGCTGTGGTCGGTGTGACCGCCCCGCTTCCTGTTAGACTCCGGGGTTTGGATTCTCCGGGCTGCCTTCCCGCCCAGGAGATCACATGACGCACAGACTAGGACAGACCGCTAAGTCCGATCACATTTTGTGCTACTTCGGAGGCAACCCACGAAAGGAAAACCCGTTGCTCAGACAGGCGTCATCGCGCATCAATGAGGTCCAGCGAAGCGGTGGATTACCCTTTACCGCCTCGTCGTCCGAGCATGAAAAAAAGGGCTCACAAGGATGGACCTGTTGTATCTGTCAGTCATGGGACCTCTATTCGGTCGGTTTAGGTTCTCTCCGTGGGAATCCGAGCGACGTTGTGCAAGTCGACGTCATCGAGGGAAGCCGCCGGCCAAGAATGAACGCCAGGCTCCCCTTGTCGGGTCGAAGCTGGAGTGACTGAGATCCAGTGACATGGTTCCAATCTCTTGGCCCTGGAAACATTTTTCTTGAGCCTGCCACCACCCCACAATGCAGAGGCTTTCTGATTTTCAGGGTTCAAGACGGAGTGGCAGGGCATAGCGTTAGATAGTGTCTTATCCTAAAAGGTGTCTCGTCATATCCAGTACTTTACTTTTTCGGCCGGCTGGCTTCGCATGAAGGACGACGCAAGCCACCGTCGTTTTGCCTTTACTCTTCACGGCCGTTTACTCTAGCAACACTCCCCCGTTGTCTTGCCAGAGAAGTAGGATAAAATTCTACGCGACGCGTAAATTCCTCGCCACATCCAGTCAATGGTTCGCCCTCCCGTTGACGTGGTCAATGTATTTTGATTTTGATAACGAGATAGACCAGATACGCTCTGACAAGTGTCACTTTTTGAAGGGTCCGCTAAGGGCCTTGAGAGGAGAACCTTGCACCTCTCCAAGTGTGAGGATGTAGAAAGTAGTGTCATTGCCGACGCCGGCCGAGGTTCTTGACGGATTCGATGGAACGCGGTTTCCAGTCACGCGCTCCTGGTTTGCAAAGAATGACCCGCGAAGGACATGGGAGACCCTGGGCAAACTAGGGGCGGGAAAGCTAGGAAAACTTGGTCTTGGGGCATGACGATATCCTTGACCCGAGGAGGCCCATGGGCAGCTGAATTGTCGTCGTTTTAGCGTTCCGAGACTCATGCATTTGATGTACACCCCCCCTTCATTAGATTCTGCCTTTCTGCACATCTAATCCAATGTCTATGACCTGCCACCCCGAGCGACTTGGTCTTCCAGCTGTCAAACCTTAGTGGCCGTGGAGATATCCACTTCTCGAGGCCAATACCTCTTTCACACTTCCCTGATTTCTACCATAGGGCTCATGGAGGCTTGGTCACTAAGCCTGACGGGTCAATTAGAAGACCATAAACAATCTGGCACCGTGTATTGCTCTTATAGCCTCATTACATAATTAATGAGGAGAAACAAGAGCTATGCATGAAGATAGACGTCTTGAATTTTGATCTTAATCTGTTCTTGAAGGCCATGTTGGATTGGATGAAGCTCTCATGCTGTTCACTCCGTGTGAGGTTAGTGCCCGGTTTTAGTGGGGTTAGTTACTTCCCCGCGAGTTTGGGCTGGCGCTATTAGTGGCTTGATTTGTGTGGCATCACTGCAGACCTCCTGAAGCGAGCTTCTACCACCAGCCACTTCTGCCAAAGCCGACCCATGGCGAGGCTGGATTCTAGCCCGATCATGACATCTTCAACAAAGGGGAGAAACCTCCGGCACAATCGGACCCTTTCGGTATCTGGGAAGCCCATCTTGGCTTACGCCAAATTTTCGACGCTATTCAGCCCTTGTATTATACACTTTGATATTACAATGAGATAGATAACCGAAACTTCCTAATTAATCCATCCACTGCATCCACTGCACTCACCGCATCCGCCATCATGTCCAGGGACACTCCCCCCAACCCCGTCCGAACCAAATCCACCCGACGAAGCCCCGTCATCCCCGTCTCCCTAACCGAAGCCTCTCTCGACTCCCCGACATTTCGTACCACAACCGTCCACTTTGCCGACCAAGTGGACGGCATCGAACGCTGGCTCGACGGTTACGTCAGATCCACCTCCAAGCTCGCCCAAGACGTCATCAGCCTCGAAGAATCTATCAACTCCTATCTCCGACAACTCATTCCCATCCAGGCCGTCGCCGACACGGTCATCGACAACGAATACGCCCAGCTCGCGCTAAAGAGAGTTGGGGATGGCGCCCGCGATTACTGGACGCAGATCCAGGCCCTGGCGCGGCGTATGGATGTCATCGCTGTCGAACCCATCAAGTTGTTCCTGCAGAATGACCTAAGGGCATTCAAGGAAGCTAGGAGGACCATGGATAATGCACAAAAGGCTTTCGACACTACACTGGCGAGATATTTGTCCATGCCGAAGACGAAGGAGCCCTCCTCGTTGAGAGAGGATGCATTTGCCGTGTTTGAGACTCGGAAAGTGTATCTTAAATCCTCACTAGATTTTTGCCAGCTCGCTCCCCAGCTGCGGTATTCTCTAGATAAGCTGCTTGTCCGCATCTCTTCTGACCTGTGGAATGCTCTGAGACAACATCGGGGAACGGCTACGAATTCCACCAAGTGGAATACAGAGATCGATCGTATTCGGGGCTGGTGCAAGGATATGGAGTCTTCAGAAACCGTTTTCAAAAGAGAGCTACATCTAGCTAGACGGGAGATTGGGGAAGCCACGCTGCTATCAATACGACCGTCCCGAGATCTCGAGAGTTATAGCTCATCAACCGTTGCGTTCCTGAGCTCGAGAGGCCCGTCTTCCGCGAACGCCCCCAAGGAGGGCGAGCCTGTCATCTCCGAGTGTCAAGGCTGGCTGTTCTTCAAAGTACTGGCCGGGAAACCCGTGAGGACCTCGTGGACCCGCCGCTGGTTCTACTGCCGTGACGGCATCTTCGGTTGGCTTGTTCAAGCACCCCACGGCGTCCTTCAAGGTGATGAGATTGGCGTCCTCCTATGCAATGCTAAGCCCGCGGTGGGAGAAGATCGCCGCTTCTGCTTCCAGGTCAAGACTAAGAGCCAGACGATGATTCTCCAAGCTGAGACGCAAAGAGAGCTTTCGGATTGGCTGGAGGTGTTTGAGGTTGCGAAGAAGCGTGCTTTCGAGGCTAGCGTGGGCAAGACCGGTGCATCTACGCCGAGCTCGGCTTTCTCGATCATGCCCCCAAATATTCCCGAATTCTCGGCTAAGGTTCTCGATGCCATCATGCCCGGTGAAGATGGTGCAGCTAGTGCGCTTGTCGTCCCGAACGAGAACTTGAGCCTGGCGCAAAGGCAGAGCTTTGACGTCAACGCCCCTGCTCGCCGGTCCATCTCCAATCTTGGCCGAGAGTTGGCCAGGGAAGATGGCGAAAGCAACCGAGAACATGCGGCTCGAATCATTCAAAAGCTAGACCTGCACAGAAAAGCCACTTTCGGCGCTGCTGCTGAATCTCCTCAGTCTGGCTCTGCGGGCTCGGCCGGCGGGATTGCAAGCCTCATCTCAGCCAGCCACACTTTCTTGCCAGGCTATAGCAGCGTTGTGCCTCGATCTGCTCCAGTGGGAGGTCTTGCCGGTCTTGACATCCCACCGGGTAGTCTGGCGCCGCCCTATCTCGCGCCTCCGCCGATCCCGACCAACCTTAGTAGGTTTGCGGTGACGGTGACGGCCGAGCGCGGTTTGACGCCTGACATTTCCCGCGCCATGTCGACGGCGGTCATGGCAAATTACTGGGGCAGCAACCCTTGGAGCTCCGTTTACACGACCACTAATGTCAATTACCACAGGCTCACCAATGTGGATGCTCAGCAAGCAGCGGCTATGCGTCGAGGAAGCAGCTTCAGGAACGACAAGTCCGCCGGCGGGGGAGACGTGGACCCGTCCTCGGGGCCGCATCACCCCGACCGACGGCTTCCTGAGTGGTTCCCACCTGGCTACCCCCCAGAGCTGAAGGCGCAACATGCCCAGTTCAGGCTGCTCTTCCCCAACGTTCCCATGGAGGAGAAGCTGGTTCTTGTTTTCCGAGCGACGTGGACGAGCTCTGGTGAAAGGGGATTCGAAGGACCAACACTTGCGGGCAACGGGCGTATCTATGTTACGCCCGACAATATGTACTTCTATGGCCAGCAGCTCGGCCTAGTCGTTGCGTACTCTATCGGCCTGGACTTCATCGCAGAAGTGACGGCGAACCCCGGACGAGACTGTGATTTTATTGTCCTTCGGCTCAGCCAGGATTTTAACGATACCGGTCTGACCCGAATCACTATTAAGACTTTCCTGGAGGACGTCCGTCTTCTGCATGCCCGCCTAAACCTCCTTGTCGATGATTTGCAGGCTGAGGAGCCTATGGAAGTGAGCGAGATCGTCACCCAGCTCATCTGCCTCGAGAAGGACGAGCATGAAAAGAGGAGTCCAAGTATGGATAGCTGGGAGGACGTGGGATTCGACAGCCCTGTGACCGAGAACCACCCCTTGCCAAGGCGACACCATAATGTCGCCGACAACAACCTTGCCCGACCCGGTTTTACACGGCACCGACTGAGGAGCAAGGTGCATCTTCCGACGGCGCCAGTCATCTACGAGCCTGATGACATGAAGCTAAAGGTCGCTGAGCGGCACTTCGAGATTGGCGCAAAGTCGTGCTTCCACATCCTCTTCGGCGACAAGAGCTTCCTTTTCCCGAAGCTCTATTTTGACCGAAATGCCCGAGACATCGTCCAGGGGCCGTGGGTACTGGCCGATCACGGACGCATGAAGCGCGAATTCACTTTCAAAGCCGACTCAGTCGACATGCTCGGCCGCTCCAAGACATGCAACGTGACGGATTGCCAGACGATCGACATCCACCGCGACCACGTCACCTACGAAGTCACGCACGTAAAGCAAGCGTGGCACCTCCCCCACTCGCAATACTTCAAAGTTGTCACCAAGATCGTCATCACGCACATCGCCAAGTCCAAGTGCAAGCTCGCCATCTACATCAAGACGGAGTGGAAGACGTTCCCCAGCTTCTCCAAGAGTATCGTCGAGCGCCAGGCCCTCAACGACGCCGAGGCCGACGCCGAGGAGCTCGCCGAAGCCGCCACCGACCAGGTGCGCCGCCTCGGCCCCCGCAGCCGCACCAAGCGCGCCATCCAGGTCTACGGCCACATCGGCCAGGAGACCCAGCCCGTGCCCTTCACGCCCGCGCACGCCGACTCGGCTAAGAAGCAGGCCGTGCAGCCGCGCACGCTGACGGAGATGGTGTACGAGACGCTCAAGTCGCTGACGCAGAGCGCCGTGACGTCCATCCTCATGTGGGCTTTCGCAGGCTTGCGCGGCTTGCTGCGCGTGTTTACGGCGCACCGCGTTATCCTGGTCGTCACGGGGTTTAGCTTGCTGGCGAACTTGTTCTTGACGTCCTTGGAAACCTCGGCGTGGTGGAGGGAGAGGACCGCTACGAGGTTTTTGGGGAGGTTGGGGGTTGGGCCTAATGTTATGATGAGCAAGGCGGTGTATATTGCGGATTTGGAGAGTGTTCAGGGAACGATGCCGGCTAATATTTCCTGGGCCGAGGAGGGTAGCGTATGGTAAGGACTCCAGTCGTTTTTTGTCCCTTTTTTTTCCCCTTGTTTTTTCCTCTTTCCCACAACTTGATACTACATGAAAGAAGGCAGCAGACTAACAAAAGCTATCTACAGCTTCTCGGCCTTCCAAGCAATCAGCGACGCCACAAGCCTCGACGGCCCCTACCAAGACGCCGGCTCCCACCTCTCCGCCGCCTCATCCCGCGCCACGGCCCAGCGTCTCCGGCGCATGCGTCAGCGTCTCGGCGCCTACCGCCACGACCTGCTCGTCGCCATGCGCATCGTCAACAGCGTCGAGCGGGAGATGCTACAGTCCGAGTGGGAGAATTGGCTCGTGGATGAGAATTCTAGGTGCGAGCAGTTGCGGACCATGTTGAAGGCCGGTGGTAGTGGTGGTGGTGCTAGTGAGGAGAAGAAGGATGGGGATGGGGAGGGGGAGAAGAGGAGACGGGAGAGGGCGAAGGCTTGGGTGGAGGGGTATTGTGGGAGTTGTTGGAGGGATATGGGGGTTTTGAGGGAGGAGAAGAGGTTGGCTTTTTGAGGATGATGATGGGGAGGGAGTGGCGAGTGGAGAAGAGGGGGAGGAAGTGTAGGATTCTGTGTGTTTCGTTTTGTGATTACTATTCATGAGTAGCCGTTACCCTAGGATTTGTTGGAGATATCTAGGAGCAATATTATGGACTTTTAATCTCATCTTTTATCCTCTTTGCTGAACCTGCCGGTCCGATTTCTCTGGTAGGAATTGCTCCTATGCGAGCAACATAACCCGGCGCTTCGTCCAAGAGCCCAAAGACCAAGCAAGATCGGTGTGCTCGAAGCCTAAATTCTCTTTTGGTTTACCTTTTTTTTATACCTGTCTATAGACCCTCCTTTTACTCCCACTGGTTTATATACTGCCTCACACCCCTGCCATCTCAAGCAACAACCCCGAAAGCCCAACCCGTTCCCC
>SJVG01000992.1:0-13231 GCA_034774675.1 Scedosporium minutisporum
TTTCTATTACCTTGGATGTTGCTTTTCAATCCCTCCTTTCGTTATGTTCCTTTATCTCCTCATCCCTCCATCTTTCCCTCTCTCCGTCCGCCCCTTTCTCCTAACTCTCGCTCTGCACATCACCTGAACACCCCCTCCAACCACCCCTCTATTCCCTTCAATTTCACGCCCCTCACCCACTCTTCACTTCCCTTGCTCCTCAATCCCCAACCTCCCGTACAAACAAAACTGGTCCATGAACGTCGTCGCCGTGATCTCCTCGCTCTCCCCTGTCGAGCCCTCCACGTTCCCGCCGTATCGCCAGCGGACCGCACGTCTAGCTGACCAGAGCACCGCCAAGCTGGTGCACCTGACCGTGTTTCTGGATGCCGAGGGGTTCAAACCGCGCGTCGGGGCCGTGGTGCTGCTGGCGGGAGTGAAGAATCATTTGTTTGATGGCGGGTCGTTGAAGAAGTATGTGAGTGATCGGCCGAGGGAGGGGATGCCGTGGTGGGTGGAGGAGCCGACGTATCCTTGGTGTCGTGAACGGGTGAAGGTGCTTAAGGAGTGGCGGAAGGCAGTGGAGAGTTAGGGTGAGCAGGATCAGGGAGGAGTCTAGCATTTCGGCGATAATGAGTTGGGGAGGAAGGATCATGGCTGTAACAGTAGTCACTTCGAGCATGGTTTGGTTTGCATTGCGATGGGGTGGAGAAGTATCATACACGGCGAGAGGTCAGGTGTTTGGCGTCGAAGGCAACCGCATACTACAAGTATCAATTATCAAATCAAAGTAATATGTAGTCGTTAAGCTGCTAAAGGAGGCAAGTAGATCTATCTTGTACGTCTTTGTAAATGAAATCTGGCCAAGTGTTGCCACAAATTCTGTACAGCCTCAGATCACCACACCCCGCTCCACCCATCCATTCCTCCCCTTCCAAGCCCACAGCACCAGCACGCAGGCTACCCACACGCTAACGGTCATTGCCCAGAACGTCGCCGCATAGCACTGGTGACCGTAGCAAAAGATGTCATCCACAACCTCGCCCCCAAGCGACGGGGGATTCTTCGCCCCCTCTTGATACACCGCCGAGTACACGATGCCCCAAAACGTCGATCCCAGCGCCGGAAACATGGCGACAATGCCCCAGTTAGTAGCAAAGTTCTCCACGCCCCATATAACCGTGATGATGATCGGCGTAAGACTGAACACGGCGCCGTATCCGGCCCCGATGAGCGAGGAGACGATCCAGAAGCGCTCGCCGTGGTTCTGGATGAAACCCGACGCGAGGGCTAGGAGACCGCAGGAAAGTATGAGGCCAAAGGCCAAAAGGAACGCCACGCGGGATACGGTGAAGCGGCGGGGGGATGGTCGACCTGGCGTCACCTGGACATATTGGGTCTGCGGGGTCGGAGCGAGAAGGTCGGTTAGCGAGCCGGTGAGAAGACGGGCCACAGTGCTGGTTATGCCTAATATGGATACGTGCGTCGCGGGGGAGGTCGGGGTAACGGTGAGGCTTGATTTTGGCGGATAAAGGGTGCCGATGACGGTGCCGAGGTTGTTGATGAAGGCTTCACCTGGCCCAACCATGAGGAGGAATCCAAGGGCGAAGCACCACATGGTAGTATCGGAGAGGAAACGTGAGGTCTCGGCATTCAGGACCCAGTTCTTCTTCCATTGTACATCATCCTCGAGATCCTTCGCCGGGTTGAGAAGATTGGCAGCCTCATCTTCGCGGTCTGCTGTCGCATGGATCGATCCGTATCCCGCACTTGATCGACTCCCCAATAACGGGCCGCCCTCGAGGAAGCCGCTAGTCTCTAGCTCTTCAATGGCTTCGTCGATGATATCCTGCTCATCGACGACCCTCAACGTGAACGCACCCACAACACCGACAATCACGAGCAAACAAGCGAGAAAGACGAAGAAACGAAACACGTCAACGTCGCCTCGCGAACCATCCGGCCTCTGTTCGTAGAACACTCGGCTGCCGACCTGGGAGAGCCACATGCCGCTAAGCCCAAAGCCGGCGATGGGCATTGCAAGGGCGAGGCCCCTATGCCGGCCCTTTCCGAAGTTCTTGGCGCACGTGGCCACGGCGGTGAGGTACATGGCGCAGGTAGCAACGCCGATGAGCACGAAGGACGATACCATTAACGGATACGTCCAGTCGCTCGGAAAGGAGCCGTCCGGCGGCAGGGGATCTTCATTTCGAGCGTTCCGCGAATCGATCTCACGGTAGATTGTCGCGGCTAGGCCATATCCGATGCCGAAGAGGACGGTGGCGAAGCCGGAGAGGGGCTTCGTACCGAAACGGTCGCAGACGTAGCCTAGGATCGGAACAGGGAGGTATAGAGCGATAGAGCTACCGATGGCCACACCATTGACCTGGAGCTGGGTGTAATGGAGACGTTCTTGGAAGATGTGGCCGTAGAGTGAGAAGACAGTGATGGAGCCGGCGCAGAGGGCGGAGACGACGGCGGAAATAAAGGCGACGGTTCGGGCGACGGTCTTTCTGGTTCGGATGAGGCGGCGTCGGTTCGATGAAGTGCTGGAGATGGAAGAGGATCGAGCGGCGGAGGATGTCGACGTCGAGTCCGCGTCGTCGAAGGGCCGTCCGGTGCGGTGGAGAGCTGTGGGGAGGTGCTGAGAGGGCTGGGACATGATGGCGTTCGACCCGCGAAGAACCGCGAAGAACTCCCCGGGAAATGGTTCGTATTATAGACGGGAATCTATCCTCGATGTTCCCATACTTATTTGAGAGTGGGATAGAGCCTGAAATTTGATTTGGGAATTGTCGAAGTTGCTTCAATTTAATGTTGTTGAGCTAGCTTTGGCTCTGGTGTTTGGTGACGCAATCGCTCGTCAACTTAGCTTCTGAGGTCTAAGTTCTGGAACAAACAGTGGACCCTGCATTCTGAGGTCACGTGGTAGAAGGCAACCCAGGTCTACGAAGTTACTTTTCGCACTGTGACTTTGGATTAGTCAGGCCCAGCTGTTAACAACAATGACTTGGAATGGAACGGAATACGTCGTACAAAGGTAATCAACCCTGAATCCTGATTAAGCCATGCGATCTTAAGATTCACTTGGTTGTCTCCTCCAGTAACGCGGGTCCAACGACTGGACGAAGGTCTGCCGGCTCAGTCCGGGCTCTTCAGGGTCAGAACTAGCCATCCCGCTCCTTTCAACATTGATCCCGAACTCCAACTGAAAGGGGAAAAATGATCCGCTTCGGAATCCTCGTGAGGTAAAAATGCCGAACACCAGGGTCCTCGATCGATTTGTTTGTTACTTAGGAGTTACTGTGTTGATAAGTTGTGTAACACGACATTGGCGGCTCGCTCGACACGTGCTTTGTCCAAATCCCCAACTTTAATTGACTGGCTTAAAGTTCCCAGTTCCCATTCCCTTGATGACCTCACGACACTGACCATCGTCCTCAACCTTCGATTGTTCATTTTTTTTCTCGCCCTTTTTCTTTGTCCATAATGTCGCAGGAACACAGTACGCCGCCGTCGCCACCCCAGCGCCAGGTTCTGCCTGTCGAAGACCCGGACGAAGTAGAGGACAACGATGTGGTAATGGCACAAACGACGATACCTCCTCCACCGTCGCCTCCCCAGCCCCGACACCAACCCAGAAGCCCTTTAGCCCCCTTCCGTCCTCTATCACCACCGCCAGGATCCTATATCCCTCCAGACCTCTACTTAGACCCCTCAGAGATCCCGCAAACGGGCGATTCCACCGCGCAGCCGTCATCCTCAGAGGCTCCTCGACTTCGGAATCATTTCTCCCGCCAAATCCGTCGCTATCCTCAGCCGCCGCCACCGCAGAAGATAGTTCCCGCACCTGACACCCCGCCGAGCACCCGACCAGATGGCGCTCTGGACCTTCTAGACTTTCGCGGTAACCCGTTCCTCTCCGACCTGCCGCTAGACGATTCCCCACCACCTTTGAAGTACAAGGATTTCGTTGCGCCACTCCTCCGCAAGTTCCCTCAGCATGATCAGAGAATCAATTTTCGGAAACGTCTCGGTGAGGGTCTCGAAGGTGTCGTCTATAGGGTCTGGTTCGGCCCCGGGCCGCCACATTTCGCGCTTAAGATAGTAAGTTGAATACTCTAGCAGTTGCCCCCAACTTCGAAAAGCGGTATATATTAACTTGGTGCTTGTTTTGCCTGTGTAGTTTTGGAATACTCGATCGAGCCTAGCCCAGAGCAAACACAACACCAATCAACATTGGCCACTCGTCAACGAATGCCAGACTGTAGCCAGGATTGAAAAGATACGATGGGCCCTAGACCACGCCGAAGAGCCTATAATGGTGAAGCGCAAGATCATGAACGGCGATGATATGCGGCATAACATGCGGTGTTTTAGCGAGGGGGGTCGAACGCACCCGAAATGTGCCTTCGAGGACGCTGTGCCAATGCCGCCTGCTGACACCATTGTCCGTTGCCATGGCTGGTTGACAATCCCCCGTGATTCCCTTCCGCCCGATTTCCGTCATGCCCGCGAGATTGCCGATCCACCGTATTTCGAGGAAACGTCGCACTACATCGCCTTGGTCTACGATTACGTTCAACGAAGCCCCCGTGATCTTGAGTTCTACGTCATGCAAGAAAATATTGATTTCTTCTACTACGCTGGCTTCACCTACTGGTATCGGAAACCGAACAATTGGCGAGGCGAGAGGTTGGTGGATTTCGGGGACCTGGCATCGCCGTTTCGGTCCCGCCCGGATTGGCACGGCCCACCCACCCATTCAACATCGCTGAACTTCTTTGGACGGTTACGGGAGGTCCGAGGCCTCGACACTGGCAGGAAAAAAGCGGGTGAGGAAGCCAAGGAGAAGGTAGACGAAGAAGCGAAGGAAGGGGCAGCGGAAAAGGGGGTGGAGGAAAAGGACAGTGGGGAGAAGGATTACGGGGATGGAGAAGACAATGACGATAGTGTTCAGAATGGCAATAGCCTCGTAAAAGGGAATAGTATCCGCGGAGAAGACAATCAGGAGATGGGGGAGGCGTCTGCCGAGGCATAGCCTGATGACAACAGAGACGAGTAACACTCAACCGTGACCAATCTCGGTAGATCTGTCACATCGTAGCCCACTGCTCGTCGAATGATTTTTCTGATCAACCCACCCTCTTTTTTCCCCCTCCCCATGCTCTCTCTTTTCGGAGCGTTGGACTCACTGGTTTGGGAGTTTGTCCCAATGTTAGACTCTCTGTGGTCCTGACTCGACTCTGTCCTGTATGAACAGCGGCTGGTGTGTGACAACGATGTGGAGCGTAGCACGGGCGATGCAGCGATTGGCTCAGCTTAGGTGGGACTCGAAAAGTGTGACACCATGCGGCGGCTCTTCTAAGTGCTAAACTACAAACAGTTGTACCCGCCCTGATTTAATCGAACCTGGGCGCGTCACACGCCACCCAGCCATTTCGTTCATTCGTTCACTCGAGACACGCACAGCAGACGAGCATGGCCTGAGAAGCCGTGTGGGATAAATTTAGAAGGTGTGCGTTCCTTCGCGTGAACGAGCCAAGTCAGCCCCAGCCAATGGCGACGGATACGGTCGGTCGTGTAGACCTGGGCGGTTCGTGAAACGACTTCCCCTTCGCCTGCGTGTGGGAAGGCGAGAAGGCGTCGTTATCAACGTTAAAAATAGAGTCACCAAAAGCGTACATCAGTTGGGCGTTAGAACCAACGCACATTTGGCTTTGCATGGAAGAGAGTCCAATCTGATCGGTCACTGTCCATTGTACATATATTAACGCTCCTCAAGACCTCGAGCTGCTACAATTCGGATCCTGTTCAACTCTCCCACGAAGTTGTTAACTTTTACCCCATCCAAAAGTCGTACACCGTTCAAGAATCACCCCGAGCAGCTTTTCCCGTCCCAACATTATCTTCACTCACTCCATTCGGTGGCTCTTTCCATCATGGCTGAGACTTCCATTCTTTCGTCCCTGACCCAGCCCAACCCAACTATTGATCACTCCGGCTTGCGAGATGGGACAGTCACGAAAATATCTGAAGCTGTACATGTCGTGAGCACGACGAAATGGACGGAGTTCAATTACCGCAACCTCTACAACAAGTTCCGCCATATCCTGGAGTCGCGACACCCCATTCCAACTCCTTGCACACTCTCCCCAAAAGAATCCAAAATCTATGACGAGGACACTTTCGAGCATCAAGGGCTGAGCAGGGTGACGATCCCATCCGTTAACGATGCTCTTGACGCCGCGGCCAATTTTCTATCCTCGCAGTATAGGAGGCCATTCCCAGTTTGGCAGATTCGTCGCGGCGCAATATGTGTCTACGAAAAAGATGCTAAAGCACGAGCCGACTGGGGCCTGGTCAGTGATGACTTCCTCGACAATCTCCGTTACTTTTATAACTTCATGCCTGGGGATAGCAAGATCTCGTCCAAGTGGTCCGCAGGCGCCATGGAAACCGACGCCGATGATAATCTGGAGGAACACCATTCACTGCCGGTTCAACAAGTGGGCGGCTATTGCGACAAGGCCCGATCTCGATACGGTTTCCTAATCACCGATGAAGATCTCGTTGTCATCGAATTCCGCAGAGATCCTATTGGTCCAGGTATCGCTGCCACTTCGACTCGTGCCCGCGTGGCGGCCGCTGCGGCTGCTGCCGGCCCCAATGTCCATCGCCATCGCGATGGCTCGGTGGAGACCGTCAGAAGTTCGATAACCGTCGGCTCAATAGAGTCCGTCAGAACTCGGGTGAGCGCGCTGACTTTGTCCACTACCGCCCAGGGACAGACCTTTTCCTCCAAGCCATATGAGAATGATGACCTGGGTGACCCAGTCCACCTGAGATATATGGTTATCCCCTGGGATGCCGAGGGTGAGGGCAAACTCACCGTTCGATTGGCCCTCTTTTTCTTGGCATTTATGGCTGCATATGGAGATGGACAAATCAGCGAAGAATTCTCGAACCTCGATTCCTGGTCGTTTGATGATTTCCATAAGCGAATGGGCGACAACTCCGACCGATACCGGCTCTCTGAGGTCGATCCCGGGTCCATGATGCAGAGCACCCGGCAGAGGCCGCGAGGCGATAGCCGGCCCGAAGGTGATCACGATGCCGATGACGGTGACAGTGATGACGGCGACGACAATAGCAGTGACGATGACGAGAGCTCCAGTGATGACAGTGCAGACGCAAGACTACCCCATATGGCTGACCCATATCACGTACAAGGCAATAAAAAGTATGTGAGACGCAGTGTCACATCTTCCGACGCCCACGGGTCTTTTTACCATGACACCGACGGCAGTCGTCGTTCGATCAGGGAGGACCAGCTTCTCTATGATAGAAAGAACAACGGGTGGGGTTACATCCGCGGTGGTGAGTGGGTGGTAGCAAAAGCGTCGACCCAAGACCATGCGGCACAGTCGTCTAGAGGCGGGGGCGAATCCAGCAGCGGACAGGGGAAGCACGCCAGGAAGGAGTCGACCGAGCCGGGCGCAGGTTCGAAGTCTAAGAGGGGCAGAGGTGGCCGCTGAGTGATCAGCCATCTCCTTATACATTTGGTTCAACTTTGCTTATCTGAGTTGGCTTTTTTGTTCTTTTTCTTTTTTTTTTTTCTTCTTTCCTTTTCGTCTTTTTCTTCGTGTTGTTACATCGTGTATGGTCATTCTCATTCGTTATTAATTCCGTGTGCTCTGAATATCTAATTCTACCATTTCACCTTGTGAGCGCGCACTCCTAACTCTAGTTCAGTCCAAGAACCGAGGGACTCGATCGAGCTTAGGATACTTCCTTTATCCCAAGTCTCCTCATCTAGGGCCTGCTCTACTCCGGCGTTGCACCCATTGTATCTGATAGGATTCTCGTATCTATAGAGACAACTGCTTGGTAATGTTTGACTCAGACAAGGAAGCACTTGCTTGTTGAAATGTTCTCTGTAGCTACCTGCTGCGTATGTGATATCCGTATGATTTGTTCCATTTTCTTCCCCTGTCTTGATGCCTTCTTTCAGTCCGTAGAACCTGACGCTACGTCCGCACTTCCTAAGCCTACCGAGCAAGCACTATAATAAAGCTATGCCCTTCAAACGTAGATGGAGTAACCTGCCCCGTTTATTTGTTATCCATTTTTTTCCTTCCAACAAAACCATGCTGAGTCAATTCAGAAGTTGTATAACTTCATGCGCGCCGATAGTTAACTCCAACAACGCTGCCTGACATGGCCCAGTGCTCCATTAGATTGTCTGGGAGAGAGCGGGGATTGCTTAACCCTTACCACTATGCCCCTGCAAAATGCAGCAAGGCTGAGTGGCCCCGTTCTTGTCTGGATTCTCGAGCTCTCCCGGAATCCCCTCGCCAGGACTTGGTGGCAATCCAGATAGCTCGTCACTGCAACCACAGTGCAAAGCGACCTTCCAACATGGAGAAGCTACTATTCCCATATCCAGGAGGGCTACGCGGGCCTCGAAGCGTATCATACTCCCGATATCTAGCTGATATGGGGCACCTACGAGAAGACAAGACACCACAGTACAAGAGACAGCTCTCGACCAATCTAAGCGACCTGGGTGGGCTTTTTGAAGAATCGCTGGTGTCTAGGCCCAGCGTGGGCGCTGGTCAGCCCCTCCAGATCCGGTCTTGCCGGCAAAGGCTGAAAGGGAAGAACGGCGGTACTGGTGTGAACATTGGTTCCTGAAGCTGTTCTCATAATTGTGGGTGGAGCCAATCTCAACTTTCAGCTTTCAGATCTAGGCTCCCGATCCGGCGGTATTTGCCTATTTCCGCGCTGTTAACCCCAGTCTAGTGCAACTTGTACTTGGAGTTTATTTGTTTCAAGAGTTGGTGAGTGTGTGGGAGGCCGGGGTCCAGCTCATTCGATGAAGCCAACCGAGCTGGTTTGCGCACATTTCCCGAGCAGTGAATGGATGCTCGCCAAGCCGCTGTGCCCAACGATCACTTTAGCAAGCTGGGCAGACTTCCTAGTACTTGTAAAATATAACCTTGTAAGAGTTAAAGAACATTGCTATGTACGTATTCCTGCTCGTTTATTGTTCTTAAAAAAAGGGAATCGCTACCTCGTCCTTTAGCGGCGCCGAGGCATGGGACGGGTACAGCGCAGGGCAACAGGTCCGCATTTAGTACGTAATACGAAGTAGCCCGTATCCATGTCTAAAGAACGCTCGAAAAAATATATATAACAATAGAAGTGCCAATGACATTAGCGAGGCAGCCGATGTTGGATATTGGGACCATTCCAGCGCTGGTGGAAGTTCCCGAGTCGCTTGCAGATCCATTATTGCAATTGATAGTCGCATTGTTGACGGCGACACAGTCCTGAGGGTCGCCGTTCAACTGCTTGAGGTCATCTACAACGGCAGCCTTGTCAATATCGACGACGTATCCTTGGTCCTTGGGGCACTCTATCTCTGTGACGACAGAGAAGGCCCCCTGCTCAAAGGCCGTGCAATCCTCGGCGACACATTTTGTCACGTTGTGGTAAAAGTCCTCGCTGACGCAAAGTGGGTGGTTGACCGGCTCGGGGAAGTACTCGAAGAACATGTTGCAGCAGTCGCGGAGGCACTGGGGCCAGGGGATACCGGAGGGCGTGAAGTTGAAGGCTCCGTGGCTCATGCTGTGGCCATGGCCGGTCCCCTGCGTGTCGTGTCCGGCAGAGCCGCTGTGGTCGTGATCGGCAGCATTAGTTGTTGATGCGGCGGCGGCGGAAGCGGTATCGGTAGAGTCGTGACCTTCGTGCCGGCCAACAGGATGGAGAGCGTAGGCTCCTCCGGTGACCAGCAATTGCAGGAGCAGGAAACGAGATACTGAGATTGCACGCATTATCGACTTGGAATGACGCAAACCCTGAGTGTTGCAGGCTGTGGGTGTGGACCTTATTATTATTTTTTTCCCCTTCTCGAAATTGAAAGAACAGATAAGTAGCGATGTTTGTCGGACAGCGGCTTAAATGGTGGCACTGCCCAGAGTTAATGCTGAGGAGATAGATTAGTTGTTTGTTTCCCAAGCTCAACTACAATTGCCTTTGGAGCAAACCAATGCCAAAATAGATCCCTTTTATATACAAAAAAGACTTGGCGATTTCAGCAAATAAAAACTTCCCAAGAGTCGCGATGCTTGTGCTTCGGCTCTCGATCACAAATTAACCATGTCACTTCGATGTACGAAGTAGGATCGGGAGGACGACGTTGCTAGTAGGAAGCATCTAAAAAGAAAGAGCTCAAATGTGCTCAACTATTGCCCACTGGCGCATGGGACAACACCCCGGATTGGTGAGACTAAGCTGGCTCCATGCCGGATTAAACTAGTACTGCCAGCGTCCTGAAAGGGGTAAAAATTGCTCAGTCACAATCGAGGAATGGCCTTAGCTACTTGTAGTAGCCTGGTCGCCGGCCAAGTGGACCGCTGGGCATCTCGGATGCAGCGTCGATGTAGTCTAACATGACCACAAACTCAATTGTTCTCAAATGAGTGCCCTTCCTGCTAACTACTTTACAGCCTGGCATCTCATAGTCCAACATATTGTCCATTGTCCGGCCGAATAGTAGTACATGTCCATTCGTTACTACACAATAGGCGTGGTGGATATGGTGGCCGAGGCTGGTATTAATACGTCTGTGAGCATAGGTGCGGCGGAGTAAACAGTTCATCAATACATTGGCAGACACGCAGAGCGGCGCGTCTGGTTACCAGATTGCGGAAGCGCAAGCTACTTCGTCCCAGCTCTAACAAACACGCCTGGCTTTCTTTCTCCAAGGTAACCGGAACTCGGGCAACAACGGCAGAGAACTGGAGGGGACTACGCAAGATACGATTGCCAATAACTCCGCCATTGTCAAACCGCTGGCATGGATGTGCTGTCTCCGCGCCATGCCGGACACTCGGCGATGCACCACAGCACCTTTGCCATCATTCTCTGGCTTACGATAGCTTCCATTATCGCGCTTCCTCTGATTCTTCGAGTCTGTCGACTTCTAGGGCTCCACAGCCTCGCTAGGTGAGTATGGAATTTTGCGGGTCCCTTTCCCATTTCCCTTTCCTAGCTCCTTGATGGCTAACTAATGGTTTAGGCAGAAATACAGTCCCGTAAACGGAGCCGAGACCGACGATTCTCCGGCCCGGCGTTTCTCGGAGCGCCTTTCAGGCCTGGCGAACGCGCTCTCAGCACTTCAATTCCACCCCAGGCTTCGGTTCTCCCATGCGACCCAGATCTCTGTTGCAAGAGCCGTCGTTCTATCTCTGTACATTGGGCTCTTGGTTCTACTTTTTCTCCTACAACTCGCGGTTGATGGCAAGATACCGTTGGAACGCGCAGGCTTCCGTCTCGCATGGCTTGCAATAGCCCATCTTCCCCTGGTCCTGATCCTATCCCTTCGCTTCAATGTTGTCGCATTTGCTTTCGGAATCTCCGCAGAACGACTGAACTGGTGTCACCGATGGGCCGCCGCAGTCTTTATCATCCTATCCTTTCTCCATGGCCTATTGTTTATAATTGAGTGGGTTTCTAACAACTTCTTCCGGCTCGCACTCGAGGTCATGCCTTCCGTTCTCCATGGTATGGTCGCCATTGCGATTCAGATATGGGTAGGGTTCTCGTCTTTTGCCCCGATCAGACGCCTGAGCTACGAGGTGTTCAAAGTCCAGCACCTAGTCTTCCCACCTGTACTTCTCTACTTCTTATGGGTTCATACCCATAACAGTAGTCGACTCATTACCATTTTTTCTGTGTACCTCCTTCTCCTAGATTCGGTATCGAGATGTGCTGTGCTGCTCTATCGCAACGTACGGGTGTTCGGCAGACCAGCATACAACCGTCTAGGGTTTTCCGCGCATTTAGAAGCTCTCTGTCCCGATATAACCGTGATCACTATTGATGGGGTTGACTTCGAATGGACTGCTGGCCAGCATGTGTATGTCTGGTTACCCATCTTCTGGGCTCAGTCCATGCACCCATTTACCATTGCGAAATCTTACACAGCTGCACCGGACAACGAGGGCAATACGCGCATCAGACTAGTCTGCCGAACCAAGACGGGTTTCACTCGCAAGATCAATCAGCATGCCACCGAGATACAGCGTCTTTCCCATTGCTCCGGTGTCCGCTGCCGCGCTTTTCTCTCGGGGCCGTTTGGGAACCCACCCAACCTGGATACATTTCCTACAGTTGTTTTTATTGCCTCGGCGACGGGCGCGTCCTTTACGCTGCCACTTTTTGAAAAGCTAGTGGAAAACCCCGTCAGGGTGCATGCTCAGAGGATTCGTTTCTTATTAACAGGGCAGCGCTGCTACCATCTGAAAAGCTACTTAAGCCCTTTATCGGACGCCGTAGAAGCGGCTACATCACATGGTTGGGACGTCTCCGCTGACATCTTCATTTCGTCTACTCTCCGAGAACCACAGCTTCTACACGACGGTATTGAAATGGCTCAAATTGGGGAATCATCTCCGAGTGGTGCGGAATGTAGGGCACAAAGCACCACTCCCTCCACAGTTGTATCCTACCATACTGGTCGCCCAGATATTATAACCTACCTGGCTGACGCCGTATCTGGCTCTGCAGGGGATGTGGCCCTAGTACTCTGCGGAAGCGCCGAACTTACTGAGGGCGTCTGCAAAGCTGTATCGAAAGCTTCGCCAGAAAGAATCAGGGGGGGATCTCAAAGCGACTCTCGCGTTGTCCTCTACATCGAGCAGCGCTACGATAAGTGACGAGAGATAGATTAGACCTAACAATCTCTGGGCTGCTCTAAGCGTAGTCGATGTCGGCGGTTTTTCTCTCCCATGCCGACGAGAATAATTGGGGGGGATTTACAGCACGAGAACCCTACCACTCTATCGAGGGACTGATTGGGCTGGAATTTCATGAGACCCCTCCCTTACCGACCCATAAGACTGGACTGCGCACGGAGAAACTATCAGACATTTTGCTCTTCGGCTACTGTATGTTGCAACTGGATGGATGTTGATAGAGCGGCCCATTGGCGAGTGAGTGAGAGAGAGAGAGAGAGGGAGAGACACTGTGAGTGAGAGAGTGTGTGTGTGGGGGGGGGGGGGAGGAAGCGGGGACGAGTGGGGTGTTGTGTCGGTGGGACCATCCTCGCCCAAGGAACAGAGCGAGTGTTGCAGAGTGTCTGTTATACGACCGGAGCGTAATTTCTGTGGGAGTGCGCGGCGACGCCACACGTATGCTCACTGTGTCAATTTTATGTGTGTCGTAATGTAGCTACCATTTTGCT
>SJVG01000993.1:0-13200 GCA_034774675.1 Scedosporium minutisporum
TCCTTCTCTTTTTTTTTTCTTTCTTTCCTCTTTTTCCTTTTTTTTCTTTTTTTTCTTTTTTCTTTCTTTTCTCTCTCTTCTCCTTTTCCTTTTCCTTTCTTATCCTTTTCTCTTCTTTTTTTTCCCCTTCCTTCTTACCTTTTTTTCTTACTTCTCCTTTTTTCTCCCTTCCTTCCCCCCTCCTTTCCTCCCCCCTTCTACCCTTTTTTTCTTTTCTTTCCCCCCTCCCCCTCCCTTTCCCCCCCAAAAACAGTGCGCGAATCACTGAGCAGAACAGCAGGAACTTCCCAAGCACACAGCACCAAGCTTGGCTTTTCTGGTGATGAGGGGGCGTGTGCCGAACGGAGAAGTCACACCAGACTCGATGCTGACTGGACAAGGAACTCCCTTGCAACGTGGCGACCGTCTGACAGGTCTTTCCTCTTCTTGTGAGGTTTTTCTTTTTGTTTCTCCCAATCGTTGGTGTTTCGTTTTCGGCGAAATGTGTACAAGTTTTTCCTTCGCAACTTTTTGTTCTCTTTTCCGCCTTTCCTCAGCAGAGAATTTTTGCCTTCTCGTGCCGTTTCGATACCGACGATTTGATCTCCCTTGAATACCAAACCACCGAGGTATCAATCTATTTTCCCCTACTCATTCCCGTTACTCCCTACACGAGGGTACTCCTAATAGAGTATCCCGCTAAAAAGAAAAAGCAAATTGAGGCTCCAATGTGTGCCAGCTTCAGCACCCTTTTAGTCAATTTCCTTCCCCCTTGTCTGCATCCCACCCCGGTGAGTATCGGGATCGACTAGTTTCAATTCCCCATCCCCCATTCCTCACCTTGCAGGTCCTGGGATGGAAAAACAAACAAACTTGGATAGCGCTTATTCCTTCAGAGCAGGGGTGTGGTAAGCACCCAAGAAAATATGAAAGAAGAAAAAATCTATCTCGATAGGGAACGTTCTCCCCCGCGCCAGGTTGTTGTCTGCCCACCACCAGCTTGGCGAATCACCCCTCCATCTGCTCACCGCTTCCGGTGTCACACACCCTCGTAGCGCTCCTTCAACGACAAGGAGAATGAAATAATTGAAAAAGCGGCCGGGGAGCCGAGAGAGAAAAGGACATCGGTGAGGGGAAAAATCTTTTGTAAATATTAATCTGCAAGTTGGACGGGATGCGGACAAGTTCCCGGACACGATCCACTGAAGATGGTGAAGTGGCATATCATCCTACGCCCGTAGCCCCCCTCACCGGCAACTGCATAACCGATCGACAAGTCTGACGATACTCGTTCTCTTTGTATTGCTACACGAGCAAACTTTAAAATTACCTGCCCCCCTCCCCCCTAAAAATACGAAATCTGGGAACCAGATCCTCAATCCCATTCTAAGGATTTTGTCGTGTTCCGGGGTTGTCTCGAATATTTTTCTCAATCGGGTTTGGCTCCAAGCCCAAGACCCGCTGGCAGAAAGGGGGGGGAAACGACACCATTGGAAAAAGTCATTTGTAAGAGAAAAGGGAATAATCGGGGCCGCTGGGCGGGAAGCACGGGAATGCACAGGCTTGGTGCGTCCCCGTTTTGGCTTCCTCGCATGAAAAATCACTCACGTGAACTCAGACGTGACATGCCGGACCGCTATAGTCTACCTTTCGACCAATCACGACGCCTATCAACATTGCCATCTCACCCCCCTCCCCCCCTGACCGCCATCTTGTTGGACCACCCCTCACCGGGATCTTCCCCGTCAGCACTTTTTGTGGACAACTGTCGGTGTGGCTCGACTCGCTGGTGGAAAACACGAGTGTCTCAACCGTTTGGGTGTCTTGGATGTCTTGAATCACCAAATAGTCTAAGTCTTGGCCCGTTCTCTGGCCATCTTACAGTGACAGGTCGATCAATGCTATTCTCCGACCATCACACGTCATGCATCATACACGATGTTATCCTGCCGCCCAACAACGAGCACGATCGTCAAGATCGATTAGAGTATGTAATGGCCCAACTCCTATCACCGCTAATGGAGGGTTCAACAGAACAAGGTCATACCAATACGGAGTACTTCGTACTACTAATCCTTCATCATCTCATGTCCAAAAAGGAGGCGTGGGCCAGACAAGAAACCCTTTCAATCACGGAACCAATAAAGACTTTTAGTTATCCGATGAAGCTAGCGAGTGCAGCTAACAATATTAAAGGGCCCGCCAATGCAAACCCACCAAGATTTCGCGCATCTTGGCGCTAGAGGCTAGGCCCGTGTTATTAGGTGACCTCGTGCCGGAGAAGCTTGCGCTATTGAACGAACGTGATATTTGGCCCTCTCCCTCTATGCTTTGGCGCTAAACGACCGGAGTCTCCGTGACTTGGTCTCCCTTAAGAAAGTTAGGCTTTACCACTGGGACGGTAATTTCTTTTTCTCGAGTAGAGACACTAGGCCGTTGCAGCTTCCGAGTCTAAAAAACAATGGCTCGGATCGCCTCCGCAATTTGCCACTGGGGGGCATCGGATTACGTGTAGCAGTGGCGGAAAGTTTTGGGGCAATAATGTGACGACGGCTACAGACGAGCTATTCGAAGCGTTGAATGGCAAAAAGACCATCTTCCAGACTGTTCATAGTTGCCGTTCCCTCGAGGCATGCAAGAAGTGCTCATGATATCACAAGATGTTAGTTAAATTGGTTTCCTACACCAGGAACAAAGCATATGTGGAGCTGAGTTTGCTGGGATGATCCCAATTGATTAAATCTCGCCCAGAGAGCGGTTTAGATCACACACATGCCCGCTCGACTGGGAACCCATTGCTAAGTTGAATTTGATGCTGACCGCCATTCTAATTGTACAATCTCCTCACAGGGCAGATCTTAGGGTGGGAGCTAGAGTAATAAGCATTTGGGGGCTTGAACTTCTCAGAGACGATGAGCAGAGCCGTTGGCTGTGGGAATGCCTCTCCTCAGTGGGCGTAGGCGAAACGCTCATTCCATTTCTTCTCAAGAGCAGGAGTAGTGGTACTGTGTGGTACAGATTACTCGCCGTTGGATACGAAGTATTCTTGCGGTGTCACGCCGACCTGGTCCTGTGGCGAGGTCCATCGAAACCCTTCGTGCTTGAGAAGCACTCCTGGCTTTTCTTAATTCATCTGCATTACTTCAATCTTAAAGCTTCAAGCCACAATTCATGGAGAAAGACTGCGGTAGGGGGGGCAACCTCAACCTCGAGATTCCGTGGCTTTAGCCTTCTAGCTTGCCTCCGGATTCTGCTGTTTGCCCGGTTTAATAAGAGGAACATGTCTAGAATTCAGTCCACCCTATTTCGCAGCGTAGATAAGACACTGCAAGTATTCACCTGTAAAGAGAACGTAATGAGCTCAGCAAAGACGAACGCTGGTCAGGGTAGGACGGCTGATGACTGCGATGTTGCAGGGAGCAGTCAACGGAATTAGGCAGGGAAGCTTCACGACCGGGTCCGGATTCGAGCCCTCGAATGATCTTATCAGTTCAAATTACAGAAGAAAGTGAAAAGGATTACGGTGCCATCACTAGTTCCATATTTAGAATTCACCCCCATCAACAACATCATTAAACCTCCTTGCCCCTTCGCATATCATGAAGCCACTCAGTTTGAATATGCTCTTGGCAGATCCAACTGTTATGCTGAGCAGCCCTTTTAGCGTGTCCACCATTCAAGGGAGAACCCGAGCTTGCGCTAGACGGAAACCTCCAAGCCTCGCTTTGTTCGTCTCCGCGGCGTAAGAGGTAAGAGGTGGGATTACACTTTTGGCTAGAGGATGGTCACAGCCACCATCGGGCATCTAGTCGCAACCGATCCTGGGGAAAATCGAGTCGGCGAAATGGTAACAGGTACATATGACTTTGCTTCTGGGGCGTGGGAGGCTCCAGCGTGACGGAGGAAGGTGCCCAAGCCTCTTCCGTTGGGTATTCACACGCTATGCCGTCACATTTCATCGCCAGACGGGACGTGACAAACCGGGCACATTTTCTTACATTCTGATGGGATTGGTAGGAGCCGTCACCGCTGGTTCGCGAACTAACATCTAGCGACTTACCGGACTCCGAGTCGTTCCGTCTGGATGGTAGCCCCTAACGTTCTTTAGCTATAGTTAACGGCTGATCCCTCGATCCCTTTAGTCCTTGTGATACAACAGGCGAAAGGAATGCCCGTCGAGACTTGGCACCTGCTAGTAAACCCAATCTAAGCGTCGTAATAAGACAGTCGAAAGATGGAGAGTGGTGGTTCAGTTGTACGAATGAGGGCTCAGTGAGCGGGCAGGTGTAGACTGTAGTGCATCGCCGGTTTGCGACCACCACGGACGGACTCATTCTAGCCCCGCACCAAGGGCTGTTGGTGACCATGCGGCAATATGGACCTCTACCTTTGCGCCCTCATTTGTTCGGTCTTGATGTGTTTGGAAATTCCAATCCAAGTCGTTGCAGTCCATTGGAAACACATAGGACTGACTAATACCTGGCTTTGTTGTATATTAGTGAAAATCGTCGAGTTCTGATCAGAAGCAACGAAACCAGCAAAGTACTTATTTGCCCTTAAACTAAACGATGGTGCATGTTTAGACTCTCTGCACTAGCCTGGCCTGTACTGGCGGCCCACGGGTAAAAACAAGCCCCCGAGGCGGATGGATCGCGGCCTGCAGACTGCATCGATATCTTGTTAGGCAGAGTTAGCAGGCGTCCTAGCATGAAGGCACAGGCTAGCGAAACCGTTTTCAGATTCGCTGTCACATCCAGAAGAAGGGCATTGGTCTCAATTACACAAAGCCGAGAGAAATTTAGGACCAATTGACCTCAAGTGCGACTTCGCTTCACGCTGAGTTGGCAGGAGTGCACGGCACAGCTTGCAGCTCTAACAGTGGAACAACGTTCAAGCCCCCTCCACACACCATTTCCCGCCTGGCCGCATGTTGGCTAGGCCGATTCTGCGGCCGCCTTCTGCGTACCCCGCGCTATCACCGCCTCATGACATTGCAATAAAAAGTGAACGGCGCTTAGGAGAAGGGAGAGGGGGCGTCCCGCAGGGATAGGCAATGGAAGCATGCACGCCACAATTTCTGAATCTTCCTTCATCCAACATTGTCTCCCACCTGCGCACCCTCTCGATAACATGACTTATTTTGATACTACGTGGTGGTTTGCAGATTGCAAACTGCCTTGTTGAGCCACTCGCTGAAAGGTTGCTTGAAAACCGGCCCCCCCTCCCCGCGGAGTGTCGGATGTGTTTCCCACTCCCTCACTCCGCACCTTTCCAGTTCTCCTCTTCCCGTATGCTCTGCAGGAAGAATGCGGAGCTGATGATGTGTACTAAAGCTTGAGCATTGAGCATCATGGCATGGTCAAGGCTTTTCTGCAACTCATCATTGGGCGGAAACTGAATCGACTCCACCAAACATGTCCACGGCTTTTAACGCTAGGGATGGACAAGAAGGCAAATTATGGGGCAAACATACGCATTCCCGCAGGATCAACCGCCCAATACTCTAATTCGAGGATGGCTTCTCCAGACGCGAGTTGACTTGCAACGTGAGAGGTCCATGCCAAGGAAGAAGGAATACCAGATGCATTTGAATCCACTTTGAGTCTCCCCATCGGATTGATTCCTATCCAGAGAGTAGTTGAATATATAAAGAATAGGACCATGAGATGGACCTAAAAACTCATGTGTGCCCGATTGCCAGGCTGGTCTTACTTCATAGAAATGTGCAGACGGCAGACGGCAGGGCTGATTTGCCCAAGGTCCATGGGCCCACAGAGCCCATCAAATGCAGAGGAGAGCGGTTATTGCCAGGCCTAGCCACCCTTGCCCAGCTCGACCTCCAAGAATTACAAGTACGCCCCAGCAGAATGTGCAAAGTCTGCATGTCTGCGGCTGGATATATTCGGTGGTCACTTAGAGTTGGCGGTCAGGGACCCTGACAGGCATCGCAGCGAGATGCCCCGAGAAGCCCGAAGTACACTGTGGTGACAAAGCAGAACAATTTCCTGGGTCGGGGGGTTTGGTAGCTGGAACCAGGTTCACTGGTTGGTCAGAGAAACCCAGTCCATTTTCAGGTCGCTGTACAGCCCGGCCCCATGCACAAATCTCCATACAGTAAAGAGAAGCGTTGTCAAGATGCTACTTCGCCCACCCCTTTGCTGTATTAATCTATGGTCATTTGCATCAAAAAAATTGATTGAGATCAAGAAAACAAGAATAAAAAGAATAAAAAGAAAGAAAAAAAAAGGAAGAAAAAAAAGGAAAAGGAAAAGGAAAAGAGAAAAAATGGACAGGCTCAAGAGGATGATGCTCCCCATGTCAAACAGCCTGTAAGCACGGGATACGGATTTTCTTTTATTTATTGATTATTTTTCGTTCTATTTTCTTATTCTTTACCCATATTCCAATTTCGCGTTTCGGACAGTTCCTCGGTGGGGGATTGCCCATCCTGCGCCGCCCCGGCTTCCGCCCTTTTTCGCCCCATTTACGGAGAGGGAGATGCTTGCTTTTCTTCCCCTTCTGGCATCCTTCCCACCCTTGCCTCGAATCCAGGCGGCAAGGACGGGAGCTGCCTTATCGGAAGGGCGGCACGTACTGTACTTCGGCTAGTAACCCTTGTCGGCGTGCGTGGGATTCTTTATGGAGTACTTTGCTTCAGTACTTCACCCTCGGAGCCAGTGGGTGGCAAGTATTCGTACCAAAGCGCCCGTCTGACACCCCCTATAAATGTACTGTACCTTGCACACTCCTTGCGTTCTTCGGGTCTGGCCGCACTGAACGGGACAGCCCCTCCGAAGGCGAAGATGAAGTTGCGTCCGCACCTTGTCAAGTGGAGTATTCGTACTCAGTAGACTGTACAAGCCTAGCATACGAAGTTAGTGGAGGCCCGTTGATGCGGTAGTGTGGAGTATTAGTGCGCAATGTGACTCAGCGTCAGAGAGAGCTGCTCAAGAAGGAGGATTGGGTACAAGGTTCAAAGGCCCCTTGTTCACTAAGAACTATTCGGGATTAGGAGGTCAACAGGCATGAGGATAAACTCGGATGCCTCGACGTGCTTGTGGCCTGCGTTGATGTCCCAGAAAAGTGAATGCTGGGCGTGTGTGCTGTCATGTACCTGTGACTGTTGAGGACTCGGAAGCTGAGTGTACCCTGTACCTTCTGTACATCTACCTCAGATTAACCACACCCCTACACTACAAGTACCTCGTTCTAGTGGCTCCCCCCCTTCGTTCCCTCCCGATCCTGGCAGATGGGGCCGATAAACTAGCATTGAGGGAGGGTCATATGACCGCCGACCACGCTTTCCCAAGCGTCCAATCGTCCAGGTTGTCAGGGTATGTGACGGTACGCGGCAGGATGGCAGGTGCGGGCGATTATCCCGCCCAGTGATAGGAGTACAGGTAATCCTGCACTAAAACTCACATCACACCTGGTAAGAAAAAATTTCGAGGGCAGCCAGGTCATCGCCCATTAGAAGGTATTCGTGAAAATGCTACTTGAACCTGACATTCGAGGCGCAGCAGCTGCAACTCTCGGCGTGCCAGGTCAAATCTGGACGCAAACGGCCTAAGGAATGAACAGGGCTCGATGTTCATGGGTGGTCTTTGGTCTTGGGTCAAGGTTTCCCCCCTTTTTCCTGCACGCAAATGCGCTGTCGGACCTCAATAAACAGACCTGAATTCTTGACTTGTCCGAATCTATTATTTCAATGTTCTTTTTCCGTTGTCTATTGAATAAATCCAAGGCCACATGCGTTTTCATCGACGAACTGGTGGGCTTTAACCGCACTCCACTCGCCGGGAATTTCAAGGACGGACCGAACAAGACAACCTGGCCTGCCTGGGGCATTCAGGCGGTGAGAAAAAAGCATAATGCGTGGTCAGTCACGAACCGGCCGGTGCGGTCTCACCTGCAGGCTGGGAAAAATCCTTGAAGAGAATAGCCATAACGGGCCATGACGATATTGCACTTCTGCCTCTTCCTGGCAGTTATTGCCAGGAACAACTCTTTCCTTGCTTTATTCCCTCGACTGGGCAACATGATGAGTCTCATTAATTTCGCTCTTTCCCCAGGCTACCTACCATCGGCCGCCCCACACCCGGCTGTTTCTACGAAGTAGGTGAGGACCGAAAATCAATAATAAAGCGGACAACGGGTGAACTACTCCGCCACTGTGAATGAAATGTCGCAGTTAATATGTCTCGTTCTGCGTTTGAAATCCCGTTTCTACGCCCGTCTCGTGGAGTTTCTATCTACTTTGTAAGTTTCCTCCGGCTTCACACCTCCTTTGTCTTGCAGTATTACAATCCCTTGGGATTTCCGTTCCCCTTTTCATTTCCCCCTTCTCTGCCGATTGCAGCCGTGGTGGCTGCAGCCAGGCGGGAAAATCGGGCTGCCTGACGCTGTGTTCCAACGTGAACTCTGGGCTTTCATTGAACGATAGCGAAACCAAAGTACCTGCCTGCAACCCAGCAAACGCCTCGTCCACTATTTATTGGTGTCGCATGCCAGCGCTTCCCAGGAACGCCTCATTTTCAAAGTCATCCTTTTCGAAAGGAAAAAGAAAAGAAGAAGAAGAAAAGAAAAAAAAAATTGAAATGAGACAATACGAAAGACAAGAGAAGCATTGACGGGAAACAACGGATTTCTCCGCCCCCTGTGCAGGTCTCATGCATTTTGCACCAGCGCCGCCCGTTGCAGGGGTACGCGTTGCAGCCACCCTTGCCTCCTCGGGTGTCATTGGTGATCCCAAACGGTGCGGGCCTGTCCGCCCGCTCCGCTGTGCGGATTCACTGGGACACTTGAACCCAGAACGGGGCGTTGCGCAAATCGTTTTTTTTTTTTTTTTTTTCTGAGGGAAAAGGAAATAATTGGCCGTTCGTTTTTTGAGCCTGTCTTTGGCTGAACTGAGACTCGGTGTTCATACTTGTTAAATATACTATTTTTAAGTCAAGAGAGACACCGATGAATTACAATCTTGCCAGACTTGGAAGTTCTTTCCTCTCAGGGGACGGAGTAAGCAACCATCTTGGGACCGCTTTTTGCTCTTGTTGAGGGCATGTGTGACAATCTGTGCTTCCCGCCACGATCATGCTTGAAACATCGTGGGACAAAGGTCGTAGGGCGCCGTTGATTGGCCACAGCCCCAAGTTGTAAATGTCGAGATTGGGTGCATCAACACTGAGGAAAACAAACTGAGGGAGTGTATTAGAACCAAGACAGAATATGCCGCGAGTTGACCGGCCAATCGCCCATCGCGTTCCCTTCTCACAAAGCTCTCACCTGAATGACATGAAGGGTTACAAGGCAGGTGAAAAGGGATTGCATACACGTCTACTAGTAGATGTTATATGTATGCATTCCACGGCATGGTCGGGCGAGAGGGCGTTAGACGACAAACGACAATGACACGGGACCCCTGCGACATGCACATCTCTCGTGTCCATCTTGTGGGTTTTCTTTTTGCATGGGCAATTTGCCAGTTGGCACCAAACCCCTGAATATTTCCCTCTCTTGTTTCTCATTTGAGCGAGCGTTCCCAAGAACAAGGATTCTTGGCACGGGATTTCGTTCTTCGTACAGGGTATAACCATGGGTACCGCCCGCCACTCGCCATCGCCCTTGGAAAGGAACAACACCTCCTACGTTGCTAGTTGACTGACGAAGCATGCGGGGGGAGGCACAACATTACCACGACTTACGCACTCCTTTCGAAGGATCATTTGATGTCACCACAGCCCTTTTGTTGTTGGCAAGGTTGGTGCCCCGGTTATGACCGAAAGTTCGTTTATCCCCGTCATCCCGCCCTTTTATCCCGAGATATAATCAGTTCCTTTCTTCCCCCCTTTTCTTTCCTTTTTCCCCGTCGATGTTAAGCACGAAGGGGACAGGAAAAAATAAATAAATAAGGCACGGCAAGTTCCCTTCATATAATATCCTAAAAAAGGGGGGCGTGAATTGAAGAAATCGAAACAATAAATTAATGAACCAACCGAGTCTCGTTCCCATCAGCGGCCCGAATGTTGCGAACCGCCCACCCACTTTAGGAAACATGAAGGGGACAAAAAAGTAACGGGGATGGTATGGAATGTGACGACGGGATGGGCCAAGATGATGCAGAGGTAGGAAGGGGGAAGAGAGCTCCCGTGTTATAATTGCACCAACGTAGGCTATTCCGCCCATGCATCCTTCTTTGCCCTTCTCCTTCTTTTCTTGCTTTTCCGTTCTTTTTCTTTTTCTCTTCCTTTTGCATGTCGCACAAAATAGATGACCAGTCATATCCGTGGTTCATGGCTAGGCCAACAGGTCGCCAGCGGTCCGTCATGGCGTGGGAACTGGGGTATTTTCGAACCGGGAAAAATCGACCTTAGGCCCTGTGGCAAAAGCGGTCGCAGTAGTAAAGGGCGGGAAGGGAAAAGGGCATTTAAGCATGGTGGCGCTAACATGTCGTTCGGGCCTGCACCCAGCCTAACCCCGAAGGAGAACATAGGGTTTTCTCGATGTCACTGCCTCTTCCCGAGGTAACGAGATTGCGTGCCACATCCTTGGAACGCAAACTTACGATGGAAGAAAAAAGAACCAACGGCAGAAGAAGAAAAAAAATACGACACACGAGGCCAGAAAATAATAACAAATTTCACCATGAACCCGAACGTGACACACGACACGTTGGGAAAATTCTCAGCTGATGCCACGATGCTTCTTCGCCCAGACAGCCTCAGACTCGAATGACGCCAAGCCGGTGGTAATTTTGCCTTTTTCTTTTTCCTTTTTCGTATCGTCAATAACAATAAGACTTCGGGTAGATGAGGTGGATCCTCCCGCCCCGCCCCTTCCGCGACGGGTCCCGCCAGGCCTAAAGGGGCGAATCGTGCATGAGCTGCTGCTTCAACTTCTGGTCGGCCCGTAACCGAGTTTGGGTTCGTCTGGACTGGACTGGACAGGACAGGACGAGTGAGACATATTTCGCGGGCGGGCGCGGAGGGTTTTGAATACGTGGCGTGGATTCGTAGATTCCGCACCTGAGAATAAGAAAAATTGATATATTGACTCTCCGTGTTGAGTATTTATCCTGGATGTACAATATAGCTCAATATCGGCCATGATGTATTTAATGTCGCACACACTCCAGAGAGGTGGTGGGTGGTCTTCGATGAAGAGAAAATAAATGCCTGCCTTGTTGAGCCATTTGCATTTTACTTTTCTGGTTCGGAGAAGAACTGAGGGTGTCCTGCTGTTAGCTGTGCATCCCTGTAAACCAAGTCTAGCATGTCTCCAACAGCCGGATGTCACGAAGATCCTCAATGAGAGGTTGTTGGTGACCCTTGGTAAGAACATACGACGGGATGGTTCGTCCAGACAAACTCTTTCGAGTGGAGTGACCTGCAACTTGGTGATAGTTTAGTTGAATTCTCGATGTATCATGTGAGTTGACCCAGTTATGTTTAAAATAGTTACGGGACTGGGAACGATCAGGAGTCGGTACGTGGGTCAGAATCTTTTGTTTTTCTCTTCCTCCTCCTGCCCCGAAGCCTTCTTCTTTCGATGTTCTTTTTCCTTGCTTTTTGGGGCGCTATTGTCGGATGGCTGCATGGTAAAGTGGTAAAACGTAGAAACGCCAGCGGTCTTCTCCCGGCCCCACGAAATCTCTCCGGCAGCAAACCTAATTTTTCGACAAGTGCGTGGAGGTGTAGATAAGCTTCAATATTGGGTTTGCCTCGTCTTGCTCGTGACCCTTGAATGCAAGCCCACGAGGTTACAAACTATAGATCGGGGAGATTGAATTTGTTCTAAAGACGAGTTGAGATCGAGGAGCGAGTAAATGGCAAACCTTCTCTGGTCTTCAGGCAGACTGGAAAATCCTCCGCTGGTCAGGAGGCCGAAAAAAAGGGCAGGTTCAAGCCACCTTCCGATTTAAACTCAAGCCTTGTTATTCGTAGGTGGCCCTCAGAAGTTCATTGGAGAAGAGGGGAAGAAGCGGGACGGGGGCCAAAAAGAATGGAAAGGACAGGGTTGGTTCGGTACTCGAAAAAGGTCTGGGGATTGGGAACGTGTCCAACTGTCAAGGATGCGAGAGGAAAGCTCAATCGGTTGACCTTTCAGTTTCCTTCCCTCACTTAATCCAATTGAGGGCTTTTGCTATCACTTCCGTGCTCAAGCAGTGTAAACTGTCAGAGATAGACGAGGGGTGAACTTCAATGTTGCCTTTGAGTTCCTCTGCCCACAACTCTCACGCCCATGGACGAAGTATGAAAGGGAGCGGGCCACACGGGGGTTTAAAACTCCTAATATCACCCCGTGTCCCGAGCGCGGAGCGGGAATCCCAGGCGAAACGTGGGATTTTGTTTTGGTTCATTCGTCCCCTTTCTTTTCATTTGATTTTTCCTGTCCCTTCCACTTGCACCGCATAGCACTACATCGTCCAGGTCCGTCCTGTTTAAGCTAGGAATTTAGCCTGTGGCTCCGTTGATGGAGTAGTAAATGAGGCGGACAAGACGAGGCGGACGGAAGTGCGACGGCCTTCCACAAACAGCGAGCGACACGACGATGCTGGTCGGCCGTAGATTCTACAAGTTCGTAGTCCTGTGCTGTGCTCGGAGCACTGGTGGATTACGGGATTTGCATGAGATGGAGAGATCTCCAGTTAGCATCGTTTAACCGGATCTTTGGTGTAAGATCATAAACTAGAGTCGAGGATCAACCCCCACGGGTCCAGGGTGATGCTCAGCCAAGTCTATCTTCTTCATATCAGAGTCTCGGCTACGAGGAACGAAGGATGTAAGGACATGGATATTGATGTAGCTCTTTCCCCCGCAAGGTCCTGGATTTGAAGTACCAGATCGATTTGATCAATTGGCCCTCTCTTCATCCCAATACTTCTTTATCGAGGTTGGCCCATCGCTGATGAGAGAATGGCAACATCCTCAGTCTCAAATACCCCACAAAAACCAAGCCATCAAGAAAAGGGGTGGTCTAGAAGGGGACATGAAAAGACCAGATGGAAAATCTGCCGTCCGGCCCTTCTCCAGACTCATTTCAGGCACGCCATGTCAGATCTGCCGCCGCACCCTGAATCTCGACGTATTCCCCGGCCTTGGACCCCCGCCTCCCCTATCCGTTCCGGCATCCGCCCTGACACTCGTCCACGTCTTTCTCTACTCACCCTGTCCTTACACACACCTCTCACCTCACTCACACAAGATGTCCACTGTTCTTCTCCTA
>SJVG01000994.1:0-13168 GCA_034774675.1 Scedosporium minutisporum
GTGCTGGGGGCGGAGAGGCTCCTGCTCTTCGATAATAGCGGCGAAGAGCTTCCCGAATTCCCCAGACCCGGGAGCCCTGTCTCGAGTGCTCCCGCAAGAATCCTGTCGAGATATCCTGGGTCGGATGTCGACAGGGAAAGGAGACCCTGCGATGAAATCGACAGCCTCACCATCAGGTGCCGAGCCGACACTCTTGGATAGTTGAGGCATGTCGGGGATGGAGGAGACTGAGGCGATGGGTTGGGGAGCACTCTGGGACATGCCCATAGGGGCAGACTCGGGTCGGGTGTTGAGCATGGTCGCCCTGTTCCAGTAGCGCCAGCACATGTATTCCAATCTCCTGCCGTTCTGAACCGAGTCGGTGCATCTGGAGAAAACTGCGAGAAGCGGATTAGCATATGACATTGGGCTAATAAACCCGGATGGCGACTCACCAATCCACATGTCGTAGAGAGTTTGAGGGTTTCCGGCGTCAACCTTGTGTACTATTCCTGTATCCACAGTGAGGACGGGGGTATCTAATTGAAAAGGCATGTTTCCGATATGAGACTGCTCGAGCAAGCGAGCACCTCGAACGGCAAGGGTGAGTAGGGGGGTCGACTATCAGCGACCACGCAACGCGTTTTCCACAGAGGGAATATTGGGCGAAGTTGAGAGTGTCTTGGTCGTACGTCTGCGTCGTCAAATGTGATGAGAGAGATAGAGAGAGGGCTGGGGCTGTAAGTGGATTAGGCGCAATGTCGATCGGGTATTTTGAATTGCTCTTCTATCAATGCTATCGTCCGACGATGCGGCTGTGAAGAATGTTAAAAGATGCGACGTGTTGCTGTTTGGCCAAGTCGCGAGCGAAGTGGTGGTTTGGGTGTATGCAGGTTGAGGGGAGGAGACTGTGGAATGAAATGGGGGTGGAAGGTTGTTGGGGGAGTGGACGCCGGCTCGCTGGAGCCCACGGCACTTCAAACACCGCCAATACCAAGCCACACCCATTCCAATATTATTCGGCGTCTTCCTTTTTGAAAGGCTCTCTAGTAGGTGTCTTCCGCTTTCGAGAGGCAACGCTCAAAAGAACGCCGTTGTGGCAACCAGTGAGCGGAAGCTTTGAAGATTGAGGTAAACCGATAGCCTAGGCGACGGCCGAGGCGATTTCAGATGACGGGGTTGCTACAGCGGCAACGGAACTCGCAATGGCAATGATTGTAAGATTGTATTGATTTTAGACTGTTAATTAGATTGTCAGACTGCCTGTCGCCATTTGCGAAGTTGGCCAGGCTTACAATCTACCATCATTCACTTAAAGCTAGATGGGCGCAGGTCAGAAACCACTTTTAAGAGAAATTGGGCTTGTTTCGTCACACATAGAACGCTAAAATCGTCAATATTTCTTGCGGAAAGCAATTCGAAAATTCTTAACCGTTGTTATTGTCCCAGTATTCCTGGTTGTTGACGTTGTAACGGACGCAGAGCCGCCCATATCTCGGAGACGAATGGAGGTGGCCTAGAGTCCGACCTCATTGTTAGATTGTTAACTTGACTCTAGATTGTCAATCTAACAATCAGTTCAAGAATTTGCAACCTCAATCTAATCAATTTAGAAACCTAATAGTCAACAACCTCAAGTTGATAGCTGTGGTTCTTTGGCTATCGGTTCGAGCATTGTAGTTAGGGCCCAGCACAGGAAGCAACGCTTCCGGAGGCGCGTCGTGGAGGTATTTGGCCTTCTTGCACACTCCATCGCCTAAAGAGAGGATGAGAAAGTAATTAGTGGTTTTCAAGCCACCTCTACTCCGCTGCCTAGTCTCAGTTTCAGCCCCCACCGAAGCTTGGGCGTAGGGGCAGAATGGCGGACGACAGGTAGCATGGGTTTAAGGGTTGTGGTCAACGCTGCACCGCTCTTGGAAAGAGAATCACCAGTCCAGTGAGTAGCCGCGAAGCAGGTTGAGGATGATCTTGTGCTAGCTCCAAGCGACTTCTGGAACGAGGAGCTATCACCGAAAATCGAGGGCATTGTAACGTCGATGGGCAACCCTGTAGAGCCGATGCGAGAACGATCGTCGTCTCCGTTACATAATAGTAGATTGTGTCAATTAACCAAGGCCCTCCGCTTCGGTGCTCGTGCCCTAAAATCCCTGTCCGCCGCCTCAGACTGCTCCACGGCATTCCTTTCTTGGCTGACAAAGTTCATCTCATCCTCAGCCCTCAACTCATCGACGGGGCTTGATGAATGCCTGCGCTTCCTCGTCCGCCGCGTAGACTTGACCTTTTCCCGCCCCTCACAAGGTTCCCTAGCTTGCTGTATCTTCTCAGCTTGAACGAGAAGTTCGATAAGTCGCTTGAAAGGTATAGATAACGATATGGATTCGTAGCTACTAGATATCTCATCTGTAGCGAAGTCGCTGAGGTTTATAACTAGACATTCACTATAATTGATGGCCACTCCGTTCGCGGACCGAAATGGCTGCTCGGTTAGTTATAGATCGTCGAGAGTAGAAGACATGACGTACCTTGTATGCGATATGTTGCCTTGCCTCTAGAACTTCAAAATCATCGTTGCCTCTGCGAGTGTAATTCGGACGCCACAAGGAGATTGTCGACTCCATTCCGCCGTAGTTGATGTCGACGCCAATGACGACTTTGATGTCGCCATTGGAGTAAAGTATATAATCCTGAGCTAGTTTTTGCAGATCTTTCCCATCCTGCGAGTATGATACCTCCACTACTACCCCTGGGTAGGCCGTATCGTTGTGTTGAAATTGTGCATCTGGCTGACGTCGAATTGGATCCTCCGAATCTGAGTCTACCTCTGTAAGGAGAATACGGGACGAACCCCCGTTTGCAATCTTCGACGCAAAGTTACCAGCTTCACCCCCTCGATCGATGATGCGTTTGAGCTAATCGCGCACTTCGTCTGCAAGTGAAGTCGAGAAGAAATTGTGGACTGGCGAAGGTATGTGAAGGGTAAGAAATCCAGCCTCGGGCTCGTGGTCGAATCGGCGTAAATCGTGTTCAAGTATCTCAGATAATTGATGGTATTCTCATTTGCTTACTTTGAATGTAGAAAGTGGCGTAAGATCTACTGCTGCTGTCTGTCTCCGGATGGCACTGAGTATATCCAAGGCTGGTCTCTCTCGCTCGTCGGTTCTAGGAGGCGTCAAGGGCAGATCGAACTTGTCATCGGGCGGAATAGTTCGATGCTGATTCGGGTCGTGGAGAAGCTGCAAGTCCTGCGACTTGGAAAATCTTGTCTCCTCAGCTATAGTCTAATAGATGGTGATAAGGCGGGCGAGCTGTCCTGCAGGTAGCCGACGATGCGTTGGATGTGCAACGTGACCTGGGAGACTGTGAACCTTTTGCGGTTCGATTATGTAAAGAGACAAGGCTTCCCACTAAAAGGAGGGGCACAAGAGTGAGTGAAACAGTCACGTGATTATGAGAGCCAGTGGGCCAATCATTCTGCCCTCTCGTAGTCACGTGGGAGGAAATACTCAGGCGTACAATCGCCAGTGAGTCATCGTCATTGGGAACGATCACCACTAACTCGAACCAGGTGTCAAAGCAACATGGACGCCGATATCGCCAGGAGTGATTGGTCTAGTGATGGCGAATCTGCGAGTCAACCTTGCCATGTTTCAAGCGCTGATAGCCAACTCACTCGTGGCGTAAGGCCTACTCCACGGAGCCAGCTACGACCTGCCCGAAAGACCCTTCCATTCGTGCCGTACGAGGACTGGCTCTCGGGCGAATCATAGTCACACAGGAGAATGCTCAAAAGTCCCCACCTAAGCAGCAGCCCTTGAAGCGACAATCAACGACGAGCGTGGCCGAACTCGCGGTCGAGAGCAAACCAGTGAAACCCGAGAGGACTGCGGGCTCTACTCTAGGTAATTCCGACGCCGACGGGGAGGCCGATGGCGAGATGGAGGATGACATAGGTTTTTCAATGATGCCGGCGAGTCAGCAGATGCAAACCCAGCAACAGCAGCAACGGTTGCAGCACTCACCACACCACAGGATTTTTACATGATACGACACACGGCGGAGCATGCCCATTCATTCCCCGAGGTTCGTTTACGGTAACACGATATATCCCTAGCATGAGTGGTGAGTGGTGCCTCCTCCATCCATGGCAACAACAGTATGTGGATGAGGTGGATGGGGTTGGCACTTGGCACTTGACATTTTCGGGCAGCCCATCTTGAGGCCGCCATTATCAGTCTGAAAATGGAAGAAAAGGAGAAAAGGAAACTAGGAACCAATTCCTAGTGCCAATACTCCCAAGATACAGATAAGATTGGCCTTGTGTTTAGACAATTCATTAAGCACTGCTAAGTAGGTAGCAATCGCAACATCGTCCGCTAGGTAGAGGGGAAACTATTCAAGGAGCCAGCATTTCACTGTTTTGAGATTGATGCAAATTATAACCATCTCTATCAAAAGAAGTTTGTTCAAGACTGTTTACCCTCACCTATCCACTCCTACTCCCGCCCTGCGAGCAAGAAGAGGTTGATGAGAATTATCAGATAGAAGATATACATCTATCTAATGAGGGAAGCGAAGAAAGGCAAGGGGAGTCTCAGAGGACACAGACCGACATAGCATCAGAGAACCACATCTCTCCCAACAACTAATAGAGTCAGCAAGCTCTATTTACACACTACTAGATTCAGATGAAGATGAACCTACCACTTCACCAGCTCTGGCAGATCATTTTAGCCAAGCTAGCCCTAGCTCAGGATCAACAAGTCAAAGGCAGTTGCATGAGTCTTTACCAGCAAACCCAAGCTCTCCATCGATTCAATTGTTCAGTTGAATTCAACGCCGACTACGACCCTCACCTAGTCGCCATGCTACTCACCATAGCGCAAGATCACATCTACCCCAACACCATCACGCCGTTCCTCGACCGGGGCGGCATGACAACACTCGTCAATTATACTCCGGAGTTCCGTGACGTCCCCGTGCGGGTCATCAGCACCGACAACGCCAAGGCCGAGTTTGTCATCTACACGGCTACGCTTACGGCCGACTACCTCTGCCAATTTCACTACCCTCACAAGGCATTCCCTCAACAGACAGATGGTGGCCAGGCTGCATTGCGTCCCGACTTAAACATTGGGGTGACCAAGGTGCCTGTCTGGCCTATCATCGGCCTTCGAGAGTGTTTAGGCCAGGCTCTTGGTGAAGAGATTGTGGGGTATTGTGATGCTGATAATCCTAAGACGTGGGGCGGGACGGCGTTTGACTTGGAAGCCGATGTTGAGCCTAACACAGTGGAAACGAAGCGGAGAAGGAATTGCCCTTCGTTCTTTAACGGAAGCATCCCCGAACGGCAGAGAAATGGCAAGAGGAGGCGGTTGGGAAGTAACCAGGTCAAAGTGGTGATGTAGTGCCATTTCTCTGGTTTCTTATGATTAAAGAGACGCCGGATGGATGATTGTGACACTCGCCTCCACAGCGCTACATGTTCTTTATCACAGAAGGATTCGAAGGCATGAAGGGCATGCGAAGGGTAAGAAATCCAGCCTCGGGCTCGTAGTCGAATCGGCGTAAATCGTGTTCAAGTATTTCGGATAATTGATGGTAATTATTCTCGTTTGCTTACCTCCCTTCCAACTTCTGGGGCTTGAGCGAGGATGTTTCCCAAACGACCAGAGTCAACTGCAGCCATCCAACAACGGAAACTAAGATCGGCATGGATGGAGTGCACGGCTGAGAATCGGTTGGATATGTTGTGTAGTTGTAGGCCGAGCGGTTGTCCTTGCGGCAAGCGGCAATGTACAATACAGAAGAGCCGCAGCCACACCACAACGAGCGGCGCCAATCCCCAACCCTAAAAACGTCGCCGCCAGCGAGGACGGAGCCTTCAGGGATACGAGAGCTCGAGCTCCAGAATACAAACACCAAAACCAAAGACATGTAAATTTTGAAACCCAACCCTTCGGGGCAGAAGAGCTGTCCGTAGACGAAAAGGACGAGCCCCGGCAAGATAGTCAACGCCCCCGGCTAATCCATCTTGTTCTCAACAGCAGCCTTGCCACGCTGGACACGACGCACACCACATCGAGGATGATGGCGCTTAGCCAGAAGTACCACCTCCAAGTGAGGTACTGTCCGCGCGCACCTCCGAAGAGGACCCCGAAGAAGAAGCCGATCGGGGCGGAGGCGCCGTAGATTCCAAAGACCAGGCTCCTCCGGGGCCCCGGCCGGCAGATTTGCGGAGGAGCATAATTCTGGCCGGGAGGCAGGCGGCGCAGGTACGCATTTCGTGCGGCTATAAAATCCCTTGTAGCTTTGACTGCATGGTCTCTAAGCGTGCAGTTGCGCTGGATGATTGGGATAGAGATCAGATGAGTATTGATAGTAGGAGCAGACTCAAGCTTTGCCTCCCGGTACCGGCGCCGTATATTCAATGCTGAAACAAACAGTGCATATAATGCTTATTGTTGTTTCGCCAACAGGAGAATCCTCGGTTTGTGCACATGGCACTATTGCACTCCAGGAGCTGATAGACGTCCTTCCATATAGCACGTGCCCCGGAAGCTTCTTGCTGGGCAACGAGTCTCTGTAATGCTGCAGAGTGTTTCTTCGTAGCTCCACGCCCTGCCTTGCCGTCCTTATTTATCGGTTGGCTCTCCTTGTAGATAAACGAGATCGCAACTTTTAGCTTATTACCCTGATTACTCCAGGATCTCAGCTTGTCTTCCACAATCGTCCAAGTAATCAACAGTTTGTTGAAGCGCTTGAAGAAAGGGGCCACCCCGCGTTTCGAATTAGAAGTAGTAATTGTTGTCTCCTCCGGTTCGTAGCGAGGCTCAGGTAATTTACTTTCCCAGCTCAGGAATCGGCTCGGAAATCCCGCCAGAGCCTATTAGGTTTCCGCTCTAGCTAGCAATGGGAGTGCTAAAATCGAACTCAAATTCATCATGAAGGTTGAAAGGGGTCTGGGCTAGCGTCCCACATGATCGGCTGCGGGTGGCAAGAGCAGCATGTGTACTGTATCGCCAGGAGGTGGCGAAAAAGAAAAAAAAGAATGGAAAAGAAAAGTTAAAATCGGGAGAGGTCAGGGGAGATGACGAAAGGACACGGTGTTCCCTCCTGTAAACATCACGTGACATACCAGACGATTCAGAGGTCGGAGAACATTCGATTTGGTAAACCTGCTAAGTGTAGAGTCCTCAAGGTTTTAAGTCCTCACGGTTGATCGAAGTATGAAGGCGGAATATATTACTCTCGAATTTAGTATAGGAGAAGGGGGACAATTATGTGTAGAAGTGTCGGCACAAACCTGATTCCAGGCACTTAAAAAGAATGTGATCCTGTTTTCAGGGTTCTGTGCTTCGTACATCGTTGAGAAATTCAGTATAGAGATACTATAGTGCTCATAATATTAACACTGTGTGGTACTTGAGGGAAGTCCCACTTGATTAATTCTTGACATAAAGATTGGGACGCTGAACCTGAACTGCACTGTAATGTAAGAGAACATATTAGCAGAATTGATGTGTTGGGTGTCCAAGGTGCTGCGACGAAACGACGAAAGTACTCCATGTGCTGGTTTTTGGGATTGATATTCGCGATTCCCAGAAGCCAATTCCCAATTCCTGGCGTTTGTGTGGTGTAGAGTTAAATTGGCTCTTTGCTCACCTCAGGCATCAACTTTGGGTGAGGCGTCGGGTGAGGGGCTATCGAAACAATTAACATCTAAATTTTTATCAGCGCCAGAAATACCCAATTTTCTCCCCCCCCAAGAGCTTAAAAAAAAATAAAAAAAAAGAAAAAAACCGTAAAAATGGCTGGCGGCGAGGGAAAGTCTTCGGGTGGAAAAGCTCAAGTAGCAAGCCCCTCCGTTGAGGGCCCCAAGAAGCGGCAGAGCCACTCCGCGAGGGCTGGACTCCAGGTAAGATCATCATCAGCATCCTTTGCAGCATTATGCGACGCGATTTCTTTTTTTTGTTTTTCGCATCACGACACCTCTCCATTATCGACCGCTACATCGTCACGTTCCCCCAACCGATTATTGGCTTCTGTAACGCGTTGTGACCGATATGCCCGCGACATCAACATTCGCAACCGAATGGCAGTCGCTGCCGATGAGAATCATCACTTTTATATCGCGTCATTATCACAAACGCGTCGATATCGGTAGTTTCCATCGTCATTGCCGCCAGTCGCTATGTCACGCATCGCACTAGATGCTAGATGGTAGTCGATACAACCAACCGACGACCCGGTCTTTCACCACCCAGCACCCCTCACGCAGCCCATATCGTTGTCCTCGCCGCTGTCACTGTCGTTCAAGTCTATGTGCATAACGACGAGTCATACGTTTACTAACCTATCCCCTTCGATTTAGTTCCCCTGCGGTCGTGTCAAGAGATTCCTCAAGCAGAACACCCAAAACAAGATGCGCATCGGCGTCAAGGCGGCGGTCTACGTCACGGCTGTGCTAGAATACCTCACTGCTGAAGTGCTCGAACTCTCAGGCGTATCTTGTTCCCCCTTATTTTTTGCATCGCGTTTCTTGCTGACATTATCGTAATAGAACGCTGCCAAGGATCTCAAGGTCAAGCGTATCACGCCGCGACATCTCCAGCTCGCTATCCGTGGTGATGAGGAGCTTGATACTCTCATTCGTGCCACCATCGCCTTCGGTGGTGTGCTGCCGCACATTAACCGTGCCCTTTTGCTCAAGGTAGAGCAGAAGAAGAAGAAGAACAAGGCGGCGCAGGCCGGATAAGGTAGTACTCATGAATCAAGTCGATTAAATATCCTAGAGTGTCAACCCAATCCGGACGAATATTTTGTTTAAAAGTAATCTTTTCTTACGCGCTACGCGCACATTTTCTCCGCAAGTCCAAGTCCATCTCTTAAATAAACGGGGAAGGAGCCATTGCTTCCCTCTTTCCTGTCCGACAAGGCGTAGTTTGACAATCGGCAACGTCGTTATGTTCGCCAAGTGGTATAAACGCCGTCTTCCCCTCGTTCACTCTGCCACCGAGCGCGTTCACTTGCACGTCTTACCACGGCGAATAGTTGTTGGATTCTTCGGCTATTGATCGTTGGATAGTTAGATTGTTAATTAGATTATTAACCACCTCGCAAACCTGACAATCTAATTGACAACCCAAAATCAATCTTACAATGAATGCAATTACTGCAATTACCGCTCGCCATGATGCTCTGAACTGATTCTCTCCTTCCACCATTAGATCGAATAGACTGAGCCTAGAGTACAGTACTATGTGGGCTCTATTATAAACCCCTGCCTTCCTCTATTCGCTCCTATCTAGATAGATAGTCTTCATTCTTTCGGTGGGGCAAAAACTCAGACGGGCCAGGATATTGCATTATCTATGCTCCATGGTGGAGTTGATACGGATGATTCCATGTCCCCCAACCACCAACTAAGCCTCCATGGGCGCCTCTGCCACCTATTCCGAAAGCGTCTCCAGTGCCCATCAATTCAACTCTTCCGCGTATCGCCGTAAATGACTCTATCCGGCCATCCTGGAGAGAGGCTCCTAACACCTCAAGTAGGGAACTCTGCGAATTGTGCGGGCAGCATAAACCTGTTTGTATTTTACTATTACGAAATAATATTTCGGTTCCCATTTCTATTCCCATTTCCTGTTCCCATTTCTGTTCCCATTTCGGATATGAGGGGGGGCATAGTTAATATTTCATTTCATTTCTTTTCTTTCCTCTCACCTTTGGGGAAGAGCAAGTTCTTGAAGTTCAACTTCATGAGTTCACGACAAAGAATTATCAGTGTCTACGGGAGCCGACGTGAGAATGGACATTGACTAGTAGTATGAATATCTAGCCCCAAAGCGAAGCAACCCCGAGTCGACCTCCAGTTCATCAGAGCTATCAGACGCCTCATCATCGGAGCTATATTGATCGGCGTCAAACTCGCAGTTGTTGTCCCCCTCCCTAATATCCTCTGATATGTAACGTTTATACCCCATTGTTAGTTTCGGAGGCACGAATATGTTCATTAAGACGGCTAGCGTCAATGAGCCATTCCATACTTCTTCCGCGTATGGGAGCAAATCTTTGTCAATAAACCGGGATGGCAGTATCATACCCTCTTCCGGCACAATGGCTAAGTCATCCCATAGTTGATGAGATCGATAGTTTCGTATCCAATTAAGCTGCTCTTTTGCTTCGTCATGGACAATTCGCTGTGAGTGGGATGGCAGGGCGACGCAATACAGACACAAGCGGAATATTTCTTGGGCGTCTTCTAAGTAATTCCGTTCTTCCACGCCGGCATCTGGGAGAAGAGTGTAAAGAGCTTGTAGCAAAGAATTTATCAAGAAATTAGTATCCATGGCTGCCATAGAATAATAATAAGGAGAGGAAACAACTTTATATATACGGCTACAGTAAGAAATTCGAAACGAGAGTTGTTAGCTGGTTTAGGCTTGCTTCATCAAACCGCAGGGTCTCAATTTAGATGAGCCATCTGAAACGTGACAGCCCCTATGTAGACATCGGGTATACAATGCGAACAATCTAACAATCATGGCCTGCTGGTCGGAGACTTACTGAAAACAAGAGGCGGCAACCCCATTTTTGTAGCAAGCCCCGCGTATATTCGTCAAATTAATGCCATGCTTGACGCATACCGCCGAGAAGACCTTAACTGGACGAACACTCCCATTCCAGCTATCCACGCTGCTGCTGAAGCAGATATGCACCTGCAATTGATATCATTGCCAACCACATCGAGGCCAACCCTATTGTTTATGGGCGATGGCTGGGTATCAGGACGGCGGACTCTGCGGCTATGCTGCAATGTGTCCTGAACAAAAGAGCCATTGGACTCTCTGGCCGGACACCGCTCCATGTCGCCGCCGGCAACTGCAACAAAGCAGCAATGGCAAGGCTCATTGGTCATGGCGTAGATGTTAATGCCGAGGATGACCGTTTCAACCAGCCTCTGCACCTTGCTGTGAAGGAAAGCTTCAACGATGGTATAAAGAAGTTGCTCTCACATGGTGCGGATGTTCATAGGCACTACGGGCAAGGGGATAGTCTGCTTATGACTGCTGCAGAGAACGGCTCTACGGCAGCGATGGATTTGCTCATTTCCGCCGGTGCGGATATTCAAGTCACAAATGCTGAGGGAATGACTCTCCTTAATATTACTGGAGAAAGAAATAGCAGCCCTAATGCCTTCCACTACTTGCGCACCACATCTGGTGACCTTGACCCCTACCGGAAGGATAAGGCAGGGTATATGCCATTGACGGATATGCTGCTGAATTACGATATGTTGAGCTATGTGTTGAATACCGACCTCGACTTTTACCGTCAAGGCGATGTGTCAAGGGGATTGCTCTCAGTCATGATCAAACTCAACCGCGAAAATGCTCTCCCCATGCTCAAGAGGGTATTGAGACGTCTACCTAAAGCTAACGTCGCCGGCATGGTCAATTGGTCGGGACCCCGCTACGTTAGCCCTCTTTGCTCTGCCGTCTACAACGATATCAATGGCGCTATCAGTGTCCTTGTTGGGAGTGGGGCAGATGTGAACCTGGAAGGGTCTCTGGAAGGCACTGCGTTGATGACTGCGTCCACAAGGGGGAGGCTGCAGTCCGTAAAGGAACTTGTTCGTTTGGGTGCTTGGATTTCTTATATAACGGAAGAAGGTAAGGTGAGAGACAGCGTGGGTTTGGCAATGCGTTATGGTTTTGGCGAAATTGTAGAGTGGCTCTTGGTGGGAAGGTTTACCGACCTCAAGGCCATAGAGTGCTCGACTACAAGCAACCCAGAGGAGAAGGAGACGGAGTCGAAGAGGGAGTCGAAGAGGCAGGGAGGCCGTTGGATGGTAGCCTACCGGTTATTTGGTGTTGGTGATGAGTATCCACGTTGCCCGAAGGAGTCGGGCGTTGAGTACCTCACCCGCACTAATAAGCTTCAAGAGCATTTGAGAGGCAAGGTCATTCACGGCCCATTAGTGCAAGAAGTGTTGGTAGAAGCTCCAGGCATGCCCTTGAGGAGCCGTGTTGTGCCATAGGTAGACCCCCATACGAAGTGCTTTGTACCTGTACAATTATGGTGTATGGAGTTAGGTGTCTGCCTACAGTACAGGAATCAAAGGGGGGGAGCGGACTGATGACGATTGGACACTGGGACGGCGGTTATGGTCGACGCAGGCCAGGTTGGTGTATAAAGAGTGGCGCATCCCCTCCTCCAGATGGATGATCCTCTTCCTTTTCCACATCATCCCAAAACCATACCACAACGAACGCTATTACCAAGCTGCTTTCTATCTATAATTCTAGTTCCGCCGTTACCTCGTTCGAAATATTATTTTTACAACCCCAATTTTTCTCTGGCGGCTTTGTTCAGTATTCCAGATAAGCCACCAAAATGACCGACGTTCCTCCCATGAAAGTCATCAAGGTGGGCACTAGCTCACAACGTAGGATTGCCCAGGCCTGCGCCAGATGTCGTAGTAGGAAGATCCGGTGCGATAGTATTCGCTCATGCTGTTCCAACTGTGCCAATGCTGGCCTCGAGTGCCGGAGAATCGATAAGCCCACGCATCGTGCTCTCACCAAGTCATTAGAAGAGCGAGTCCGACAGCTCGAGGCTGAAGTGAAGCGATTGAACAGCGAGATCAACATGCTTGGGTTATATGGAAAGCAAGCCGCGGCAACAAACAACGCTCATAGCCCCGTCTCTGAACAAAATTACGATGCTTCAGCTCCTCGAGCCAAAGAGGACACTTTCAGTATTCAAGCGTCACACTCGAATCATTATCTTATGCACGACTCCAGCGGCGGTTCCCTTGTCAGTTCGCGTACCTGGCCTTCACTAGAAACCTCGCTGATCGCGGTGGGCTGGACGTTGCCGCCAGCCACAGACTCAGTATAAGGCAGCAGCGGCATGCAGGGCATGCGAGATTTCAATATACACTTCTCTCTCTATTCTCTTATTTTCTTCTTGCATGTGATGTCTCCCGATGAGAATTCAGAGATCCGGAAGGAATGGTAGTGGAAGAAGGAAGAGGAAGCTCGGCGCAAGGATGCTTCTCAAAACCAGCTCCGAGCGCATTGCTCCACAGCTGGCCCTGGTCAGTTACCAGCTCGATACACTTCTCCCGCTCCGGCGGTGGCCTCAACAGCGAAGCCCATCAGCGAGCCCGCCAAGCCAATTC
>SJVG01000995.1:0-13167 GCA_034774675.1 Scedosporium minutisporum
TTCTTTTTTTTTTATTTTGTTTTTTTTCTCCAATTCTTTCAATCTTTTTTTCTTTTTTTTTTTTCTTTTTTCTTTTTTTCTTTTTTTTCTTTTTTTTTTTTTTTCTTTTTCTCTTCTTTTTTTTCCCTTTTTTTCTTTTTTTTTTGTTTCTTTTTCTTTTCTCGTTTCTTCTTTTTTTCTCTTTTTTTCTTCTTTTCTCTTTTCTTCTTCTTTTTTCTTTTCTTTTTCTTTTCTTTCCTTTTTCCCCTCTTTTTTCTTTTTTCCCCCTTTTTCCTTTACTTTTTTTCTTACCTTTTTCTTTTGGTCCTCATCGACGATCTTGTGCATGCTGTAACTGGAGTAAGTGTGTAGTACACTAGGAAAGAGTGGAGGCTGGCATCTACACTACCAAGCCATGTCCATGTCCAGGTAGTTTAGTTTGCAGTCTTGGGTTGTGTCATCCTGCCTCTAGCGAGTCTGTCAAGAAGGAGCCCAGCCTACTGCACGCTTTTTCCCTGATGGTTTAGCGCCTGCCTCGCTGTGGACTTTCGACAGCGCAGTCTTGAGGCTTGTGACCATTTAGTTAGATCCTCCGACGCCTTTTAGTTCCCAGGTGGTGAGAAGGATAGGATACGAATTATCAGATCTTGGGAACCTCAGCAGTACAAATGTTGGTATTTGCACGCTTGGGCCTTGCAAAATCCTCCCTCCGGTGGGTATTCTCCGCCATTCAATGTCCAATGTTCTCGAGTCTTACCCCCCTTACGAAGCAAATGCCAGACCCCGACCCGATGCCACCTGTTTCCGAGGACAAAGTGCCCTGCTCGTAAAACAAAGCAAAAGCCGAGGCGGTCACCACAGTACTTGTACGGTCGTACATATAGTGCTGTAATGCTGTTGTCGCGTAAGAACAATGCAACGGGAAGTGGGCGGATGAGAGGAGCTTTAGTGAAATATTGCCTACCGACACAGAAATAAGTAAGTGTGTTGGGGTAATTTTGGGGGGGGACAGCATTATTATTCCTCATCCTTCCTGGACCCTTTTTGCGGTGTTCTCCGAGCTAATACGCAACTACTGGATCCGGATTTTGGGATCCTCTTGCTTGGATATATTTTCTTTTCGATTTACCAGCCACAGCACCGATCCTCGAAACGATTGCCGGCATCAAGACGCAACGGACAGCGCAAAAGTTCATCTATCTGTACGGAAGTACGAAGTATGTTACACTTCCTTGTACTTCGTACCTTCTTTTCCCAGCCGAATCTTACCTTATGATTTGTAGCTGAAAGGTCCTTCCCTGCCATGAGCAGGTAGCACGCAAGTGGAACTCCGTTGTAGCGCATCCAGGCGGTATCGCGGTACCTGCCCGAGCCAGTAAACGAAGAGCGAAGGGGGAAGGAACGAATAATATTGGAGCAGCGTGGGGAGTCTAGACTCTACTTCGTAATAGCGTAGAACCTGAACCTAGCCACAATATCGTCGACGTTCACGACGAAGGACGCCAGTACAACTTCGGACATGCTTCGTAGTGTAGTCACTGCAGTGTACCTCCTCAGTTGCACTATTGCCGGCTTGGGTTGTGCTGGAAGGAAAACCCGGCTTCCATTGAACCAAAGCGACATATCGTTCTCGACATGTACTATGTACTTATATTTGGCATTATATAATGTTGGTAATAAATGTACCGATACATCATCACTAACCTCTCGCCGCTCCTCCTTCCCTGTCTTCCATGCAAGGACTTTCTCAGTCGTTGTAACAACCACAACCAGAGCCTGCCAACCTCAGCGTCCGGTCGGCTTTTCGAGAACCCCAGAACGACCACAACACTTCCGCAAGTCATCCACTTCCACTCCTACGAAGCAAAGGCTTTTTTTTTCTCACCTTCCTGGGACCGATTATTCCGCCTTACTCACTTCGTAATTTGACAATTCTGGATTGAGATCTCCCATCGACTCGAGATTCCCTGTTCCCCTCAACTCCCCCAACTCCCCCAACGATACTTCAGCCTAGTCCTCTGGTCGTTTTAACACAGTACCAATTACCCTAAAGTTTCAATATTCACCCGGTGCCGTAATAATAGTCGCAACAACAAAGGAAAAAAAAAAGCCTGCGACCAACATCACCCAGGATCTTCTGGTTACTCGGATTGTCTCGGGACGGCGATCTTCACAAGACTGGCTCCGATAAGGCCGGTGATATTTTCTCAATATCGACAATACCATTTTTCTACTCTCTTGCCTTCGACATTTGCCATCCTGACCTGGCTTTGTCTGTTGCCTCGAGCGAAAACCCCACCTTTGCTCCCGACCGTTTGTTGGCCGAGTTGCCTCCTTTTGCGTCTCCAATCCGCCACCCAGGAATCGCAGCAATCAACCCTCTTAGATATCCATCTCTCTCTCGAGCGAACCCGAGTCTTAAGTGACCTCGAATACCTGCGAATCCCGATTTTTTTCTTCACTCGAACCGCCCCCCTTCGAGTCGCTGATCCCGATCGACCCTCAAAAGCGCTCCATTTCAACTCCGCCGACCATCATTGGGACATTGGAAGGGAAAAATAGACCGAGCGATTGCGAGAAAAAGACGACCCGCAAAGTCTCCTCGTTTGCGATCACGGCCGACCGAGAGTCTGTTGAATTCCCTCATCCGAATGCCTCGCATCGTTAATTAAAGGCTGCTCCTCAATTTGAGAAGAGTAGCTACATCTGCAATTACGCTGGAGAGAACACCATTCGCCCGTGCACCTGACCGCTCCCGTGGTGTCAGTGTCGCCCTTCAGCAGAACCCGCACCCAGATCAATCTCTGCATCTCAAATTGATCCCGACAGCCGCCAAATCCTTGGGGTCTGGCGGTGTCTCCGAAACCGTCATGGATCCAAGCATGATGAAAACAATGGATTACTTCGGCCAGAACATGGACCCGGCCGGCCGACAGAATGCTGAGGCATCGTCGTCTACCGCACCGCCACCCGTAACTACCGACGCATCCCTATGGGATCCCACGCTTTCTCTCGGAATGTCGGATGAGATTGCGACCTCAATTCCGTATGGGCAACAAACAGCATCATCCTCGCATGGCATACATTACGGCAGTCTTGCTGGACCGCAGCCGTATGGGACCCCATCGGTTTCTCAGGCCCCTGTTGCTCCAAGTATCGCCACGAGCAGAAAGAGGGAAGGACATGACAGGAAACGAGCTAAAGTCGACAACGATGCCGCCGCTCTGGAATCGGTCGATTATTGGATTCACCTTGATGACGACGACTTGGATAACAAGCTCGGCGGGAGTTTCGAGATTGACTTCTCGAAGCGGAGAAACGATACCGCAAACTATGCGAGGTATGTTCAAATAACTGCGTGCAGATGCGATTTTAACCGCATCGCGATAAGTGAATTGATTGAGAGGGCCTTGTTTGCTCCTTTTCATCGACTCCCGCAAACTTCCCTCCGCCTTAGGAAGATGGAGCCGTCGGGCTAACCCCATTTTTTCTACAAGTAGACCTGCTGCTTCCACTTTCAACACCATGGCATCGACACCCGGCCTCGGAACTGGGCTTTACACAAACTCCAACACCGCGCTCTTCAAAGACGACTTTGTCGACGATAGTGCCCTCGACAACGCCCTCTCCGATGATGAAGACGGATTAGATTCACTCAACCTTGCTGAACAACTATCGAAGATCGACACCACGGCGCCGACCGAAGTTCCGCCGAGAGAGGGTCTTTATTCGACGCCGCTAAGCTGGGAGAAGCCACAGCCGGGCCTCCGTTCCGATCCTCTCCTCGGTGCCTTCAACCCGTCGACACCTCTTCTTAGTGATGCGGAGCAAAAGAAGCTCCTCGCGATCGCCTTGAATACCTCCCGGCCGCCTCCCCCTACTTTCGGCGGCGGATTTGGAAGCGGGCTCAATTTCGGATATGGCTACGACGCCCTTAATACCGGGTTCCCGACCCTAGGAGCAAATACACTCATGGAAACTCTGGGTGCCAACAATATGGGAAATATGTCGAAGCCCGTGCAACGACCGAAGCCCCAGCCTCAGCCTCAACCCCAGACACCAGCGCAATCGCAGGTCCAAATCCCCGCGCAGCCTCAAAACGAACACTCTCGAGCGTCATCGCAGGCTCAGACTCCGAACCAGTTCAACGGTCCTCACCAGAGCCCGCAAAGTCAAATAAGCCAGCACAGTCTTCAACAACCGCAGCCCCAACCTCAACGCCCTCCTGCCCCTAGCCAAACTCCCCAGTCGCAATCGCAGATTCACTCCCAAAATCAAACTCCAGCCCCGCAACCCGATCTGCAATCCCAATCTCAACCTCACTCGCATCCGGGGTCAATCGAGGAGGAATCTGTCAACGAGGCCGCCAAATTCGGAACGACCGACTCAGAGAAGGGCAAGGAAAAGTTCAAGACCGGCGATAGAGCCGCTCACAACGACATCGAAAGGAAGTACAGAACAAATCTCAAGGACAAGATCTCCGAGCTCCGCGATTCCGTACCTGCTTTGCGGGCGATACGCGAAGAAGGCGCCGATGACGGTGACGAAGGGTCCGCGCAACAACGGCCACCCAAAGTTAGCAAGGTGAGTAGACGTTGAACTTGTTCAGTATATGTTTAATTTTTTATTTTTTATTTTCCAACGAGACAAACTAACGCTCCAACTAGGGTACTGTATTGACCAAAGCTACCGAATACATCCATTTCCTCGAACGGCGGAACAAGGCGATTGTCCGGGAACACCAGGATCTTTCGAGAAGACTACAAGCATTCGAGCAGCTCCTCAACGCGACTGCAAGGCAACCCTTCCCGATGCCGAATTACAGTAGAGCACTCTTCGATCCCCGAGGCTTTTGCTAAACTCCCAAAATCTCCTCGAAGATCTCCTCCTTTTTCGACCGTATATAATGATTCCGTTTTCCATGATTCTACAAATTTCCTTGGGGGTTGGCGGTTGGGATTTTTCCTTTTTGGTGGCATCGTGCGCCTATTTTCTCATGTATCCAATACATCTTGACATCCTCTTTTGGCCTCACTCTAATCCTCCACGTGTGCCATCAGAGTTGGGGCAACCTCACTCCCCTCTCCCTCCTCTGTCTCTACGTCGTTCTATCTTCCTCCTTATTACTGCCGCTATGAGAACATATGAGTTTCTTTCATCAAAAAGAGTTGTGTTGTCCTAACCCGCGCCATGGAGAAGGAAAAGGGCCGTGATGTTCCCCTTCCTTGACTATGATATGAACTATTTTGTCTTCTTCCCGGCTTATGGGAGCCCACCTTCCCCATGTGCGCGAGGTTAAGGAGCGTGAAGACTCTATCCATCTCTCCCCTCTCTCCCTCCCTCTCTCTCTCGGACTTACTCTAGGTTCGAGGAAGGCAACGACTCGATTTTGAGATTATTTCAACAGTTATACCCCAACCGTCGCAATACGTTTCTGTTTTTTCAATGCGGAGTCTACCTCGTCTCATCTTATGTTGCAATTTTCACGTCGGATTCATCTTGGTTTCCTTTCGGCCGTCTCTTGTTTTGAAAGGGATCTCTGCTGCGCGTTTTATGTAGAGATGGGGGATATAAATAAAACACATTATAGACTGGGGGAATCTTTTTTGACATGTTTGATCTTTTCTGTCTTTGGACTCGGATACGAATTCTACAATTCCGCGCTCTCTCGGCCTAATAATCCACACAGCGAGCATATCTGATACTCGGGAGACATACATCTCCAAAGAGAGAATATGAACTAGGTTCCTTCGACCTTGTTTCCTATCCCTAGACTCAACCTTGCTCATTCACTGGACAGAAACATGAGTAGAGGAGAAAAGAACTCTCTAAGCAAATATCTGTCAGGACTGAATCGATACCACCGTTCATGCCAGGGGACAAATACGTGCGTCATTTATGTTATTTTGCGGTCCTCTGAGCACTCTAGGTAGCTGCCAGGCCAAACTTGTAGTAGTATCGGTGCTTGGGCTGGCTTTTCAGGAGAGTCCGGTCTTTCTTGTGAGCTTGGGGACCTCGTAGTTTCCCTGATCTAGACCGTGTATGGCGCGTCTGTTCGGGGAAGGTAGCTGTGGGCAGATGTGAAAGCTCCACGCCGCTGATGAAAAAGGGGTAGCGAGGCGAGCATGCCACGGCGGCCGATGTGAATGCCACCAGGTAAACGAGATTCATACACCTATCTTCGTATGCCCAACTGCTGATTCGGATGGTTGTGTCTGCCAGAGCTGATCCTATATTGCTACCTTGGCTACCCAACATTGTGTACGGAGCGGAGCTGAACAGAATATCTTTAATACATCGAAGAGTCGGAAATGATAAAGTACAAGGGAGCCCGATCTAAAGGAAAAAGAAAGAAAAATACAGATATTTACTCCTTGAATTCTTCATTCACTATACCCGGAGAGCCTCGATATCCGGAATCTCCTTAACAGCCTCCACAGTAAGATTGATAGGCGAGTCCTTATCAACAGCAACAGAGTCCTCGATACGCATGCCCATATTGTGGAAATGTGCAGGGTACCGGCTATCTTCCGGAACGTAGATGCCCGGCTCGATCGTGACGCAGTGGCCAGCCTTGAGCGGGATACTCCTCGAGATAGTGGCGCAGTCATGCACGTCTAGACCAACGTAGTGGCCGACGTGATGATTGAATAGCTTGTCGATGTATCCAAACGCAGAAGAGAAGCCAAGCTTCTCCAACTCAGTGGCGATGCCGGTGCGGGCCTCACGATGGATATCATTCAGTGAGTTATTCGCTGACTCGCGGCAGAGCGTAACGCAGCGCCTCTGGACGTTGAGAAGGGCCTCGTACAGGTCTCGCTGCGCGGCGGAGAACCTGCCGTTCTGGGGCCACACGCGCGTGATGTCGCTGACATAATTTCCGTACTCGCCGCCGGCGTCGACGAGGATTAGCGAGTCGGCGGGGATGGCGGCGTTGTTGTGCACGTAGTGGACGCAGAGGGTGTTTTTCCCTCCCGCGACGACGGGGATGAAGGAGAGTCCTGTGCAGCCCGATCTCTTGACGTCGTATTCGAGGGCTACTTCGATGTCTCGCTCGTAGGCCCATTCGCGGCGCATGAGGTCGGTGATGGCGCGGCCGGCGAGGCGGCCTGCTTGGCGCATGTTGGCGATTTCGGCTTCGCTTTTGACGAGGCGAAGAGTGTCCATGAGGGGGGACAGGCGCTCGATCTTGCCGCTTGCTAGCGTCGACGCCTCGGTGCCGGCGCCAGCCTGGAGAAGGTCCCAGAGCTTGCTTCCCTCTTGCCCGGGCTTGGGTTTCTCAACGTCGGCGTAGATCCTGGTAGCGTGCTTCAATATCTCCGGCACGCGGAGAGACAGCTCCGCGATGTCGTGCGCCGAGTCCGCATTCCAGACGTCGCGGGCGGCCACGACGCCCGATCGGGGTCCCGCCCACTGCTCCATGGCGGGGTTCTTGGGGTGGACGAAGAGGTGGAAGTAGACGTCGTCCGGGTTGTCCGAGACCTTGTGGATGGCGGCGACGGCGCTGTCTTCCTGGAAGCCGGTGAGGTAGAGGAAGTTGCAGTCTTGGCGGAAGGGGTAGAAGACGGAGCCGGAGGCCCATTTGAGGGTGGCGGCTTCGACGAGGATGACGGAGCCTGCGGGGAGGTGTTGGCATAGCCTGAGGCGGCGGTCATAGTACTCTTGAGCAGTGATTCCCGGGGTGACTGTTTGAGGGGCCGATTGTTAGCAAGATGTGTAGAGCTTGAAGGCTGGTTCTCTGTTTTGTCTTCTGTCACTCACGTTCACCGGCTTTTAACAGATGAGGGTGTGTTTCATGAAGAGGTTGGCCAAACTGGAGCTGGGAAGCATCCACATGGTTGGCGGCTGAATAGCTTCGCGTCTGGTATTTTACAGCGCTTGTGAGACGGGGAGATAGCCTCGAAAGGCTGCGACGTGAGGCGATTCTGGATGGTAGGTTGATTCGAGGAGCGGCGTTGAGGCGGGAACTGGAGAGAGAGCTGAGACAGCGGGATGTGGCCTTGGGAAGACTCATGATTCTGATAGCGGTGTTGAGTGAGAGGCTTTGGTTCGATATAAGAAGTGAATTAAGAGAGTGGAGAAGATAGTTCCTCTAATAGCGCATTTATATCTTGAGGATATGAGAGGGATGTCCTGAAGATGATGCTGAAATTCTCACCCCTTCTTTTCCGGGCAAGACTTCGAGATATATCGAAAACAATGAGAGCTAGGTTATAGAAAGGGCAAATTGGTGCTGATAGCACAAATAATGATATGATGCGGAGAGGCACACGAGTCTATAAAAGTAATCTTCAAACTGTTCCTATATCAACAGTTATCAATGTTGGATTGAAAGGGGACTCGGTGCCCCATTCACACCAATTTACCAGCCAATCCCACTGATGGTCCGGTTGCAATGCCTGGGCTTATAGGTCATAGAATGGGTATATTCTTTGCAAAAGGGCGAAGCACAAACAATGAGAATGATGCTGAAAGAGCTGGATTCATGTAAGTGAAGATTTTGATGTTTGAGCCGAAGATGTCCGGGCTTTCGGAAAAGTGAAGTTGTTAGACACGCGGAAGGTTTGGACAGTAGTTACCAGTTGGCAATACTCAACCGCAGAGCCGCCACCTGCCCATTCTCAAGGCACAGGAATGCGCGAAGTTTGGGACATTTCAACGTTTGAGTCTCTAATTTTCTCTCCACTCACAGTCTCACTCATAAAATCGTATATTACTTAAGAAGAGGACATCCGTCGTTATGGCTTCTCAAATCCACCCTTGGACGCGGTCTTCAATTGAAAAAGAGGGCGAGCAATTGGAAACCCGGACTTGGAATAGGTCCAACTGTTTCGTGCTTCATAATGCAAGGATTGCGAAGCAGTGTGAAGCTGATGACATCGACGGATTCGGCATGCCAAGACCTGAAAGAAGCATAACAAGACGCTGTTGCTTCGTCGACGAGATCACCTAGAGATCCCCCACTTTCCACCACCAGTGTAGCAGTGGCTTGATGTTTAGCTAAAGGTCAGTGCAACGTGATGAGATCGTCAAAACATTGAATATGACACTCGATTTGACCTTCACGAAGTATCAATGTGTTTATTTTCTGGTGTATCAACCACACATTTGCTTCTGGTGAAGCGTGAAGTATGGTTATTCACAAGCTGCTCCTTCGCACTCTGTCGAGATAATACCGGGCTGGTATGGTATGCATCCACAGAGCTTATGTGACAAATGCTAATGCTACTCTGTATAACTCAAATGAACGAACTGGAAAAACGTGTGGCAGGGGAGAGCAGCGAAAAACGGGTCACGATCGTGTGCCTCGAATAGCGCGGCTCGGTTGCCAGGCAAGAAGTGGTGTTTTGAAGCTGTTATTGGATGATCAATTTGACGTATTATGAAGCAGTGCAGCTAGCTTGAATGATGCGGAATGGCGGGACGGAGTGGGATATTATTGAGGTACGAAGTACAGCCATTGACTTTGTACATACGGATGGACCATTGATCAAATTGCTGCTCAATTGCACTTGCAGGTACAATTGGAGCGGCGGTCGGCGTGGTTGGCGTGGTTGGGAGAGAATAGTGTACACCACGAAGTATATTAGGAAGCACGTACTTCGCACTTTGTACTTCGTAATAACATTATTTCGTAGTGCAGCACCGCAGAAAGCAGAAATTATAGGCGTGGCTGGTCCGAGCGTGTTTATTAACCTCCGAACCGGGAAAAGCGTGTGTGTTGACAGCAACAGCAAAATCGTAACCAGGCCACAAGCGCGCCTTCCCAGGTTTCCCAAGCCCTGATGAGACAAACTCGACAACCTCCTCCTTCCCTCTTTCCCCGACTCCAACTTGTACTTGTCGACTGGTCCCCAAAATTGGAAAATAAGGAAAAGAAAAAGAGAAAAAAAGACCGAGAATATTTTCTATCCTTCGAGTCCTCATCGCGGTGCATTCTATTATTTGTCTGTTTTATCCCATGATTTTATAACACTCAATATCCCTCGCCTTTTTCCAACCGTGACCTGCACGAGCAGTCGAGACGTGTCGAACAGTCACGTCGCGTGCTGGTCACTGCGGATTTGGCATCCACCACCACAACCACACTACGCCACTACTGCCACTCCTGCCACTACCACACCACACCACCACTTCCACCACCACTACTCTACTTCGTACTTTCTTTCCACCCACCACTCCTCCTTCGTCCAGCTCCACCCAAACGTCAACAACAAGAGGCAGCCCCTCAGCTCGACACCCACAACGTCAAGGGGCGAAAAATAGTATCACGCATTAAGGCCTCAAACCACGCTCTTTCCGCCAGAATTTAGATGTTAGTGGGGAATTCCAGCTCGGTATCGGTTTATGGCAGCGTTATCTCTATCCCCAGCAGCTACGCGAAGGCCGCCCACCACGCTGCTCCCTCCCACGATTGACTTCTCAGTCATGCCCAGCATGCCAATCGTGAACATGTCGAATACTCGGCGGCCACCCCTCTCGAGCAATCCCAATGCTGCCAATTCTCCCTTGAGGGGCTCGGTGGCTGCCGCCGCCGCCAGGACCAAGCGATCAATTGCGAGCATTCAACGCGAGGAAGCCTATGGACAGCCTCCCCCGTTGAAGAAGCAGATGCTCGAGGGTGGCTCACACCGAGCTGTTCGCCCACCCGCGGCGTCTTTAGCCTCCAGGCCCAGACCCGTGGTTCACGTCCAGCGTTCCAGAATCGCCAAACCTGTCGTCACCACGACCACCACCGAGGCCGCGCAGTATCAGAGAATCCAGGAAAGGGACTTCCTCAGCTGGCAAAAACAGTACAGGGCGAGGTTCCCCCGCATGGTCTTCTTCTTTGATAGCGTGCCCGATGACGTTAGGGGCAAGCTCGTCAAGTTCATCGTGTATCTTGGAGCTGTAAGTTGACAACCTCTCCCTGTTAAAAGCCACTGACATGATCCATGGACAATCAGCCACTGGAGTTCGACTCTGGAAGTGGAGGGGAAAAGAAACGAGGTTACTAAATCACTTTCTTTTTTCTATAGCGTGAGGAAAAGTTCTTTTCCATTGATGTTACTCATGTGGTCACCACTCGATCCTTACCGCAACCTAATCCTTCTACCGAACACGACGCCACCGAAACCGCCCGTTCGAAGCGCGACAGCCATGCCGAAGAACAGCCTCAGACCATTAACCCATCTCTTCTCGACTGTTCTTCAGAATCCCGCCGAAGAATGCTCATTGAGATGGGCAACCGTCGAGCGGCCCAGCAGCAAGACGATCTTGCACGGTTAAAAGCAGCAAGGAACAATGATATCCTGTATAAGGCTAGAGACTTGGGAAAGCGTATATACACCGTCGAGAAGCTTCAGCGCATACTGGATAGTCTGCTGGAGGGTGACCCGTGTGTCTCCAGGTCTGTTAGCTCACGCGAGCAGTCTCGCGGAGACGACCTTGCCAAGCTTCTGCGACGAGAGCGTCTGAACGGTCCTTCGGATCGCGACCCCAAGGCCGTCACCAAGGAGCTCAACTACTTCCGCGGACCTTACATCTACGTTTACGACATGGATGAGAAGACGAAACCTGTCATGGTTAGGGAATACCCCAAGGTTGCAGATAAGACGGATGGTGAATGGCCCCAGTTCAAGACTGTGAGCCAGGGACGCTGTCCGTTTGTCGACGAGAGCTTAGCTGATGCTAAGCTGATGAGGCGTGCCATGGAACGGAAGGCCGCGAAAGAAGCCGCTGCTAAAGCTGCTTCTACTGCCGCCGCCGCCGCTTCTATTGCTCCTACCGAGCATGAGTCTGTTGAACGGCCTGCGGAGCCTCAAGCTCCCCGCGTCACGGGCAAGCGCGTCCGTGATGAATACGGCGACCCTCTGACCGAGACCAAAGATGTCCAAAATAGGACGGTCTACAGCGTGCGGCCGACCGATATCTTCAACCCCCCCAAAGATATCACGACGATGACACATATCGACTTCACGTCGCAAAAGTTCTTCACTGGACGAGCCGGCACTGGGCGTGTATTTGCCGGCGAGCCGGTGGCTTCTGGTGTCCAACCTTCAAATGTCACATCTGCTATCCGCTCCCAAGCGATCTCGTCGAATGCCGGCGTGCCAGGTACCAAGGCCGGCACGAGCAAGGAGTTGCATAACCTGCAGAAGAAGGTTTTGCAAAAGGCCACTCCCGTCACGCACCACAACGAAACGGATCACCGCTGCATCACTGCCACCCATAGCGTAGAAGCTACCACTGTGAGCAGGACAAATGGTAGAACTCCGGATGCTGTCGAGGAAAGCGAAGGAAGGGTTAGAAGGGCAACTTCTCAAGCACCAGCAGCCGCGCCTCAGAAGCCCAAGAAGGATATGAAGCCGGGTTACTGTGAGAACTGTCTTGAGAAATTTGACGATTTCGATGATGTAAGTTGTTCCCCCATTTGTTTTTGAGACTTAGGCAGCGCAACCTAACTGGTATTCCGTTTAGCACGTCGTTTCTCGAAAGCATCGCAAATTCGCCGAATCACTCGATAACTGGGCCGAGCTTGATGAGCTTCTAAGGGCCTTGGACCGGCCGCTAAAGTATTCTCACCTGAGCGGAGACGTCGATACCCACGGGTGGTAAGCAGATTGCTCCCGCCCAATCTGTCTTTGTGCTCTGACGAGCCAATGCCTCGCGGTGTTTAACGCCAACCTCTGTCATTCTTTTACCTACTACTCCTCACCTCCCCGGGAGCTCACTCCTTTCACCCTCCGATCGCGATGCCCGCGTTTCTTCTGTGTAATGCTGCGTATTGCCGTCCAAGACTCAACTCGTATTATACATTTGCATTCTCGGCGCCTCAGCATGTTTTTTTCTTCTTTTCATCACTGTGTTTTCACTCTCCATCCACCCAGGCGTGGGACGGATGGATTTCCATGACTCTTGCGATACGATACCTACCATATATCGGAGCTGGTGATGTTGGCCTGCATTGCAATGAACGAAGCACGTGTTTTTACTTCTATTCACTCGTTCGTACACTTGTTTTTTTTCCTGTTTTCGCTTTAGTATACCTTGGAGCTCTCTCTCGCATCGTTTGGGACTTTGCATGCTTGGTGGCGTATTATAGGCATGGGAAGAGAGGCGTAGTAGCATTGCACAGCCTTTTTTTGTCTTTGAAACTCATCCAGAATCTAATTGAAGGGAACGGAAGGGGACCAGGAGGGAGGGGAG